>JAXIVJ010011777.1:40000-42455 GCA_036785665.1 Chirona hameri | reverse complement strand
ACACACAGACACAGACACACAGACACAGACACACAGACACAGACACACAGACACAGACACACAGACACAGACACACAGACACAGACACACAGACACAGACACACAGACACAGACACACAGACACACAGACACAGACACACAGACACAGACACACAGACACAGACACACAGACACAGACACACAGACACAGACACACAGACACAGACACACAGACACAGACACACAGACACATACACACAGACACAGACACACAGACACAGACACACAATACACAGACACACAGACACAGACACACAGACACAGACACACAGACACAGACACACAGACACAGACACACAGACACAGACACACAGACACAGACACACAGACACAGACACACAGACACAGACACAGACACACAGACACAGACACACAGACACAGACACACAGACACAGACACACAGACACAGACACACAGACACAGACACACAGACACAGACACACAGACACAGACACACAGACACAGACACACAGACACAGACACACAGACACAGACACACAGACACAGACACACAGACACAGACACACAGACACAGACACACAGACACAGACACACAGACACAGACACACAGACACAGACACACAGACACAGACACACAGACACAGACACACAGACACAGACACACAGACACAGACACACAGACACAGACACACAGACACAGACACACAGACACAGACACACAGGACACAGACACACAGACACAGACACACAGACACAGACACACAGACACAGACACACAGACACAGACACACAGACACAGACACACAGACACAGACACACAGACACAGACACACAGACACAGACACACAGACACAGACACACAGACACAGACACACAGACACAGACACACAGACACAGACACACAGACACAGACACACAGACACAGACACACAGACACAGACACACAGACACAGACACACAGACACAGACACACAGACACAGACACACAGACACAGACACACAGACACAGACACACAGACACAGACACACAGACACAGACACACAGACACAGACACACAGACACAGACACACAGACACAGACACACAGACACAGACACACAGACACAGACACACAGACACAGACACACAGACACAGACACACAGACACAGACACACAGACACAGACACACAGACACAGACACACAGACACAGACACACAGACACAGACACACAGACACAGACACACAGACACAGACACACAGACACAGACACACAGACACAGACACACAGACACAGACACACAGACACAGACACACAGACACAGACACACAGACACAGACACACAGACACAGACACACAGACACAGACACACAGACACAGACACACAGACACAGACACACAGACACAGACACACAGACACAGACACACAGACACAGACACACAGACACAGACACACAGACACAGACACACAGACACAGACACACAGACACAGACACACAGACACAGACACACAGACACAGACACACAGACACAGACACACAGACACAGACACACAGACACAGACACACAGACACAGACACACAGACACAGACACACAGACACACAGACACAGACACACAGACACAGACACACAGACACAGACACACAGACACAGACACACAGACACAGACACACAGACACAGACACACAGACACAGACACACAGACACAGACACACAGACACAGACACACAGACACAGACACACAGACACAGACACACAGACACAGACACACAGACACAGACACACAGACACAGACACACAGACACAGACACACAGACACAGACACACAGACACAGACACACAGACACAGACACACAGACACAGACACACAGACACAGACACACAGACACAGACACACAGACACAGACACACAGACACAGACACACAGACACAGAACACACATACACAGACACACAGACACACAGACACAGACACACAGACACAGACACACAGACACAGACACACAGACACATACACACAGACACAGATACACATACACAGACACACAAACACATACACACAGACACAGACACACAGACACAGACACACAGATACAGACACACAGACACAGACACACAGACACAGACACACAGACACAGACACACAGACACAGACACACAGACACAGACACACAGACACAGACACACAGACACAGACACACAGACACAGACACACAGACACAGGCACACATACACAGACACACAGACACAGACACAGACACACAGACACAGACACACAGACACAGACACACAGACATAGACACACAGACACAGACACACAGACACAGACACACAGACACAGACACACAGACACAGACACACATACACAGACACACAGACACAGACACACAGACACAGACACACAGACACAGACACACAGACACAGACACACAGACACAGACACACAGACACAGACACACAGACACAGACACACAG
>JAXIVJ010011777.1:20000-35000 GCA_036785665.1 Chirona hameri | reverse complement strand
GTCACATGTCAGGTCACGGTCAAGTAAAACGTCAAAATCGAGGTATTTGAGTTTATGGACAATACTTGCCATCTATGGCCTTCGATTGCGCCTATAATCACCCAAAGTGCTGTCAAAGGTATCATACATATCCCACATGAGCTAAAATGAGATTGTTGGAAAAGATCAAGGTCAATGCAGGTCACAAAAGGTCACTACACACAAAATATCTACGAAAGTCATGCAGCACATGTTTCATGGATGCTTTTACGCGTGGAATTCGATAGTGGTATTCATTTTACCACCTGACTTCATTTACGTGAAGTTAGTGTCAAGTTCAGGTCAAGTTCAAGAGTCCGCCCCTGTAGCTCAGTGGGAGAGCGCTGGACTTCTGACCTCCCGGTATTGGCAGCCCGGGTTCGAGTCGCTTCGGCGCTCGCTATTTGCTCCTGACTGGGATGGCCTGCGGCCGGTAGCAGCGGTCGCACTCAAGGTCAGGTAACGTCAGTGAGCGGGGCGGACCGTGTCCAGGTATGTCGGGCACGTACAACTTTCGTCTCTAAATTCTGCCGGCCAACAGGAATTGCGCGATCGGGTGGTGAGGTCAAGACCTGCGCAACAAGCTCTGCTTAGCGTGGGTCCTGACCTCGAAAATCCATCCATATAAAACATTCGGACTAAATTTATAAAAAAGAAGAAGAAAAAAGTTCAGGTCACTGAAGGTCAAAATTTGAAATTGATAAATCGAAATGAAAAAGCATGTTTCTATATCAGTTTTATCTAACAAAAACAGAGCTGGCATTTATGTGTCTGTATCCGGTCAATAAAAGCCAAAAAACGCAATGAAAAAATATGACGTCATGATTTACCCATTCTTGATATGCCATGACAGTCAAAAAAGATGATATCATTTGGAAATTTGGCATGGTAGTTTCCCATATGTCGTTATCTGACATATATTCCGTTGTTTTCAATATCTTTGAAAAATTTGATTTTGTGAGCATTTTTTCAAAAAAGTTTTTTTTTTATTTAGGTCAAAAACCAAAATTTTGGAAATTTAGAGATCGCTGGTTTGTAGCCCTTGCAATTTACTACTTTTTAGCGTTTTTCGATTGCATTTTACTTTAAATGCGGCATTTGTACGGCCTGGCAAAGTTTAGCCAATTTTAGTTTCAAAATCGTGTTTAGTGACGTCACTAAATTCACTATATCTCGAAAAATTTCGGACGAAATGTTTTCATTTTTTCTCAACAGGTGTATACATGATGATCGGAAAGGTACAGAAAGTTTGGTGTCGATATCTGCATTAGTTATTGAGATATTCAAAATATTCCCAAGGGAGGGCTACCCCCCCCCCCCCCCCAGTGACTCGCGGGTTAAGCGCATCTCGGCGCTCACTGAGGCTCGCAGAGTCGCCACCTACTCTGCATTGTCAGCAGTCGTTCCGTGGTGTGGTCAAGTAGGCTTTGATGTCGGACCTCAGCGTGGGTGGCCGTCACAACCATTGCATTGCATTGCATTGCATTGCATTGCATTGCATTGCATTGCATTGCATTGCATTGCATTGCATTGCATTGCATTGCATTGCATTGCATTGTATTGTATTGCATTGCATTGCATTGCATTGCATTGCATTGCATTGCATTGCATTGCATTGCATTGCATTGTATTGCATTGCATTGCATTGCATTGCATTGCATTGCATTGCATTGCATTGCATTGCATTGCATTGCATTGCATTGCATTGCATTGCATTGCATTGCATTGCATTGCATTGCATTGCATTGCATTGCATTGCATTGCATTGCATTACATTGCATTGCATTGCATTGCATTGCATTGCATTGCATTGCATTGCATTGCATTGCATTGCATTACATTGCATTGCATTGCATTGCATTGCATTGCATTGCATTGCATTGCATTGCATTGCATTGCATTGCATTGCATTGCATTGCATTGCATTGCATTGCATTGCATTGCATTGCATTGCATTGCATTGCATTGCATTGCATTGCATTGCATTGCATTGCATTGCATTGCATTGCATTGCATTGCATTGCATTGCATTGCATTGCATTGCATTGCATTGCATTGCATTGCATTGCATTGCATTGCATTGCATTGCATTACATTACATTGCATTGCATTGCAGACCATTGCAGAAATCATATAATCACCCATCATGGGTGCAGAGGCAGGTTGGGGCAGGAAATTGGACTTGCCACAGCAAGCCGAACCATTGAGGGTCACAACCATACTCGTATTTCCGTGTTATCGTGTGTTATCCATTAGATCGGCACTATCGAAGAAGCTGCATTCAAGTTTGTGCCGACATTTATGTTATCTCAAACACAAATTGTCATTAAAAGCACGAAATACCCTACTTTTAGTTATAATGTTGATTTCACAATGTAGCCTAGACTCCATTTCAACCTGAAAACATGCACATTGCAAGATTTTGGCTGTATCCCATTCGTCATAACATCGTAAACATACATCGATTTCGCGATCTGCGATCTCCCTGTTGTAAGCTTCGTACAAAGGTCAGTGTTTCGGTGCCGTTTATACCTACACGTGTGCTTGCACTAAACAACTCTTGCCATATTCTTAATACACGGTCAATTCTGAACATATTCATGTATGTCCCATGTTTAAATGCATAAATCACTCCGACCAATTACGGCGGGCTAGATCGGGCTCCTGGCCCATAGCGGAGTGGACGCATGAATTGAGAGCAGTTATACTAACATAAGAAATTATGTGTCTTTATATCCTGGCTATATTTTTTAATCATGGAATCATGCGTGTCAGTGTAACATCGGTGAAAACTTACACTTGTCGATGCAAACTTATTAAAATAACACTTCTATACCTATATATTTACCGTCATAAAGTTCAAAACTTGTCACTCATCCAACGGCCATGTGGCCAGTGTGTGCCTGTCAAGGTGAAAATCGGCGGAAAACATAGCATTCTTATAAGATCAACTTGGCACTGATGCGCGTATTCTGTCAGGTACTCTTGTACACATCATCGGCTTCATAAAGATGACTTGGCAAGTGGATATCAGCCGGATTCAGGTTTTGCCGCACAGTTCCGCACACTTGTCACACAAAACACCTGCAATCACACAAAGCCTCACAGCCGCCCCTCCCACCGCACACCACCTGCGTGTCACACCCGTCAGTCGGTCTCCTATAGCTGCGCAATGAGTGCCTCCGGCCCTTCGCTGCTGCTGCTGCCGCTGCTGCCGCTGGTGCTGTTGGTACTGTCGCTGGTGCCGCTGGTGCTCACAAGTCCGCTGTTCCAACCCACCCTCAGCCATGTGCCGTCCTCTGAACGCTCCGGCCATCCGGACACCCTGCAGTTGGTCCACGTGATGTACCGGCACGGCGCGCGGTCTCCCATTCAGACGTACCCCACCAACCCAAACCGCGACCCCTGGCCGATGGGACTCGGCCAGCTGACCAACGAGGGCAAGCGAGATCAACTAGAGCTGGGTCGCTTCCTGCGCCGCCGCTACGACGGCTTCCTCCCGTCGCTGTACCACCAGAACCACACCCGGGTCGAGTCGACGGACAGAGACCGCTGCCTGATGTCGGCGCAGGTGAACCTGGCTGGCCTGTTCCCACCGCAGGGCGATGATGTATGGAACGAGGTCCTCCAGTGGCAGCCGATCCCGGTCCACACTGTACCGCTCGAGCTCGACCTGAAGCTGAAGCCGAACATAGCGTGCGCGGCGTGGCGCCGGGAGTGGGAGCGGCAGCTGAACTCTCCTCAAATAGTCGCAGTGGATGCGGCCAACGCGGAGCTATACACCTACCTAAGTGAACACAGCGGCGTCAACGTCACCTCTGTGGAGGGCGTCACCATGTTATTCGACACGTTGAAGATCGAGGCGCGACAGAACCTGACGGTGCCTGCCTGGGCGCTGGTCGTGCCGCCTGGCCATAGTGCGCCCGCCTTCCCTGACTTGATGCGGCCGCTCAGCGAGCTCACGTTCGCCCTGCACGGAGCTTCAGAGAGGCTGCGCCGGCTCGGCGGTGGTCCCCTGCTGAAGGATATGGTGGAGAACATGCGGGACAGTGTGGAGAACCGCCTGCAGCCGGAAGGGAGGAAGATGTTTGTGTACTCGGGTCATGACAGCAACATCATCTGTCTGCTGACAGCGCTGAAGGTAGGTGTTGTGGCTTCAGTCTGTGTGATATTATTTTGATTATACAAATTAAGGGAGCATGAGATGTCGATAGAGGTTTCGTAGAAAGAAGAGATAAAACAATGGCAAGATAAGCAAACAATAAGGACAAGTAGGCACTCAGCTTGTCGGACGACAGGAGTGACGGTGATAACATTCCCATCCGGACTTAAATAGGAACGCGCCCTTAGTTCGTGTGTCTTACATACTGTCAATAATCCACTTTTTAAGAGAGAACGACTTAGTCTGGTGTGAGCTTTGTGGTGCTGTCAAAAGTCGATTTTATTGAAAAGTTTGTTTTCTCTGCTGCTCATGGTGTTTTCTTTACTGAATCAAATGGTACGACTGGTATGGTATGACTCCATTGCCACTTTCTGTGCTTCAGAAATGATGGAACCGAAAAGCAATTTGTAGTCAAGCGAAAACGCCTCTTCTGCCCTCAGTCTCCCGCCCCAGACACTTCCCACCACCCCTCCTTCCCACCACACTTCACTTCCCACCACCCCTCCGCAGGCCGTCATCTGACGCCGAACCCAGGGCCGTCATCTGATGCCGAGCCGAGTCTGCCGCCGGGTCCCGCACCGGCCGCCACAATGGGCACTCGAGCGCGCAGCGCCCGCTGCACACTGACATGCGATACATACCGCAGACGACCATACACTCACACGACATTCAAGCCACACAATTATTTCCATAAAAAAAACAATTTAAGAAATGATCACTACCTCAACAGATAATATGCTGTTAGCGTCATTCAATCATATCGCTTGCGTCTTTCTTTTGCTCATTTTTCCTAGTAAGGTACGGTGAAGAAGATTCCAATTTAGATGGCATTCGACAACATCCGCATCATACCCATTGCATTTCAGAGTCGCGATGAATGCGGATAGGTGGTGCTCGACAGGAAAGTAGATGTCTAACCCGCGCTTGACCGGGGTCTCAACAGAACACCATTGACCGTGGGGGAGGGGGGCAAATATTGCCCCCCCCCCCCCCCCCCCACCTCGTTGTCTCCGGAACCAATGAGCGCAGCGAGACTCGCAACGCCGCATTCGAAAGCTCTCAATGAGACGCATCTAAGGCAATTTTTTTTTAAATTGAGGTCACATATCAGGTCAAGGTCGGATCAAAGGTAAAAATGGAGGCATTTGAGTTTATGGACCATACTTTCCATACAAAGCCTTTGATTGCGACTATGATCACCCAACGTCCTTCCAAAGGTAAAATACACATCCCGCATGACCCAAAATGAGATTGTTGACGAAGTGCAAGATCAAGGTCAGGTCACAAAAGGTCACTATGCGCAGACAATTTCCGAAAGTCATGCAATACATGTTGTATGGGCTATTTTACACGTAGCATTCGCTAGTGATGGTCATTTTACCATCTGACCTCATTTAAGTGAAGATAGTGTCAAGCTTAGGTCAAGCTCATTATGTTGAAAGTGTAAGTTAAAATAATGCCGGTTCGTTATAAAGATTTGAGAAAAGAATAATAATACGACAAGCAAAGTTAAAGTCTTGGTGGTTCTCAGTCTCGGTCTTCGGTCAGCTCGGTGGTAAGCGCAGCGCGCACAAACGATCGTCAGGTGAGGTGGTGGTGGAAGGTATATTTGACACTTCCGCAAAGCGACATCGAATTTGGTGCCAAATAAAATATGGTAGCCGTGACGTAACATCCGTTCAAAAGGAAAACTTCAAAACACAATGGAATTGCTCTAAAACACTTCAAAATATAGGAAAATTAAGGTACAAACATGACATACTCCCCACTCGAATTTGGTACAATTTCGAAACACTAACTGAACAATGCAGTCTAGGCAGGCGAGCGACAAAAGCGCGCGGGCAGCGAACTAGCAAGTCTGAGCCAGCAGTCAACGCGGTAGCAATCACAGTCAATGCGGTAGCGATAGCAGTGGGCACAACTCACAAGACACTCACCGCCTTACTCGGCGGCCTCCAGCGCGTACAGCCGGCTGAGTGGAAGGCGCGTGCTCCGGCCACGCAGGGCGATGACGGCGGCGCGTGCCCGGCCGTCCGGTCCGTGCAGGAGCGCGGTCACGCGAGCCAGTGGCCACCGGCCGCGCGGTCCCTCATTGTGGACCAGCACCACGTCTCCGACACAGGGAAGGCGACCCGGGCGACCGCGGGGCGAGGTGCTCCAGCAGCGGAGAGCGCGCTGGTACTCCGTACACCATCGACGGTTGAGGTGGTCACATACTCGCCGCCGGTGTCCCCAGGCCCTGGTAATGGAACATTCACTCAGTGACGGACATATCACCCCGTCGATGGAAGTCACCCCGAAGAGGAAGTGCGCTGGCGTGAGCAGGTTCTCCCCATCCCCCTGGGTGAGGGGGCGCAAGTTGATAGTGAACGCGATCTCATACAGAGTGACTGACAGTTCTTCAAAGCCGAGGTGACTTTGGTGCAGCGTTATCCTCAGAGCCTTCTTGGTCACGCCCACCATGCGCTCCCAAAACTCTCCCCACCATGGGGCAGCCTCAGGGATGTATCTCCACGTCACATCTCGCGGGAGGTGACCCAACAGTGCATGGAAGGTGCGGGCGTTGTCGCTGTAAATCAGGGTTGGAGTACCACGTAACGCGAAGAACCGTCTCAGCGCCAAGATCAGATCGGCTGTCGACTGCGAGCGGACTAGCTCCAGATGCACAGCACGCGAGGTGGCACACGTGATCAGCAATATCCATACCTTTGCCGTGCCGTCCACGTACAGAGGCCCAAAGTAGTTTACTCCTACTTTAGCGAACGGACGAGCTGGCTGTGTCCGGAAGGTCGGTAGAGCGCCCTCTGGTGACCGGTACGGCAGGCTCCGGTAACGGCGGCACCGGTGGCAGGTGTCGACGACACGGCGAACGGTCCGCCGTCGCACCATGTACTCTGCCGTCAACAGCGCCAGAGTTACTCGGGTACCCTGGTGAAAACAACGGCTGTGAGCGTCGTCGATGATCAGGGTAGTGATATGCGCCAGGTCTGGCAGAATCGGCACCGAGCGCTCCCCAGTCCGCAGCGTCGCATCCAGAAGGCCGTCCTCGCTCAGCTGCGGCCGCAGTTTCTCCAGTGATGAACCTGTCGGCAGCAACTTCTGATCACGCACGGCCTCTACCTCACCTGGATAGACTCGGGCTTGCGCCTCTCGCACCCAGAAGTGGAGGCTTTGCCGCTTCTCCTCTGGTGTCAGTGGTCCCACCACGCGCTCGGTCTTCGGCAGGCGACTGTTGGATACGAAACGACACATCCACGCCAGTCGATTCACAGCTTGGGTGAGCGTTGAACATGTGTTCACGTCAAATGTGGGCATCTTCACATACTGGCTGACACGCAGACTCACTCTGACCGGCGTCTTCTCACCTCTGAGCTCCCGTTCCGCCTCCGGTGACGGCTCCAGCCCGTCACTGGTCGGTGGCGGCACTGGTGGGAGAGCAGCAGCTGGGTCCTGTCTGAGGAGCGGAGGACCATGCCACCACATGTCACACTTCTCCAGCGCGGTCAGTGTGATACCTCTCGTCCCGAAGTCAGCTGGATTATTCTCTCCGCGGACATGACGCCACTGGTCTGGACGCGACATCTTCAGGATAGATAGACGTCACGCGGTTCTGCACGAACACCCTCAGAAGCTTCTTACTGGTAAGCCAGTACAGCACGTCCATAGTGTCTGTCCAGTACACGACGCGCGGCTCCGTCAGATTCAGCGAGCTACTGACGAACTCCATCAGCCGGCAGCCAATCAAAGCCGCCATCAGCTCCAGTCTGGGGATGGTGAGAGCGGATTTGAGCGGCGCCAGTCGCACCTTTGCGATCAGCAGGCGCGACTCCCTACCCTGCAACACGTACACCGTCGCACAGTAGGCATCTCGGGAGGCGTCACAGAACACGTGAAACTCTGGCTCAGAGTCAGTCCCACTGGCCACTGCCGAACGCGGAAACCAGACTGCCTTACTTGTCGACTCACGCCACCAGGTGTCGACTTCCTCCTGCAGGTCTGCGGGAAGCCGGTCGTTCCACGCCAGATCCTCAGTCCACGATCGCTGAAACAGCACCTTCCCGCGGATCAGCCACGGCGTCAGCAGACCCAGCGAGTCGAACGGCTTGGCTACTGTTGACAACAGTTCACTTCTCGTGCGCGGACAGGGCATATCAGGTACAGTCACGGCGAGGTCATCAGTCTCAGTCCGCCACATCAGTCCGAGCACGGTGGTGTCTTCAGATACGTCACCCGTGATGCGAGTCTTGTGCAGCTCCATCTTCGCATCTCTGAAGATTCCACCAATCAGCTGCATACCGACGGTCGCGTCCTCTCTCGTGCAGAACGTCGGGCAGAGGTCGTCCATGTAGAGAGAGCTCTCCACTTTCTGCATCAGGTCTGGGTGAACAAGGGCATACTGGTGGACATGACACGATATCGTACGCAGCAGCATGTACGGAGAGCAGGTGATACCGAACGGTACTCGCCGGAACCTCAGGCATATATCCTGCCACAGGAACTGGACGAAGCGCCGGTCGTCTTCCTCCAGTGTGATCTGATGGAACGCTGATCTGATGTCAGCCTGACATCCTACGAGGGTCGTGCGGAAGCTCAGCAGGACAGCGGGCAGACGGCGCAGCAGGTTCTCACCTGGCTCGAGGTACTCGTTCAAACTCCTTCCGGAGCCGTCTGGGGCCGACCCATCGAAAACCACCCTCAGCTTGCCGTTGCGATGTATACCACGGTGGGGCAGGAAGAAGGCGGTGGCTGGGTCGTCCGTGGTGGGCGGCGCGTCCTCGATTACGCCGTCCCGCTTCAGCTCCGCCAGGTGCTCGTGGTACCGGCGGCGCTCCTCTTCAGTCATCTTCTCCGTCAGGTGACGGGTGCGCACCTCGGCCGACAGCAGATTGGAGGCGGGTCTGCAGTCCGACTTCCAGAGGAGGCCCATCTTGTAGCGGTCGTCTTCCTCGCTCCAGGTTGGTTCAAGCGCGGTCTTCCCGGCGGTCTCCTCTGTGGCGATGCCCACCGCGTCCAGCGTCCACATCTTCTCAGCCTCCGCCAGCTGACAGCGGTAGGCGTGGCGTTGTGCAGACGGCTGCTGTCCCTGTGCCTGTCCATGTAGAACATATCCAAATACAGTTTCGATCAGACGGAGCCCAGGGCCGACTTCCATCTGATTCCACAATACAACTTGGTACAGCTGGTCACAGTCTATCAGTGTGTCCACAGGCCCTTCACGGAAATCATCAGTCAACAGTACACTTTGGGGCAGCAATTGGAGTGCAGGTGGTTTCGCTCCCACAGGCACACACAGTTTGTCGGTCTTCCAGAACGTCAGTGTGGCCTCACCTGTCTGATAGCCTGTCAGCTTCACGTTCACCTGGTCGTGCTGGCAGGCTTCTTCCACCTTCTCCTGGAACCCGATGCAGGCGAAGGTCCCTCGGCCGACTGTCTCCAGGCCGAGCTCCTCAGCCAGAGAAGCCCTGATGAATAAGGCGTCAGAGCCACCATCGATGAGCACGCGGGTGGGGCACACACCTCTGGGACCTGCAGCGTTCACAAGAATAGTCTGGACGAAGCAGCGGTTCTGGGCATGTACGTTGTACCGAAGCTTACCCCGACTCTGGCCAGTGACAGGGGGTTGCGGCGGTGCACCACGGCTGAACAAGGCCGCGCCAGCAAAACCGTGCGGGCTCGCCAGCGCAGGCATGCCAGGTGGCGCTGCAGCAGTGTACCGGGTATCAGGTGCTGCAGGCGGGATAGAAGCAGCAGCGGTGGCAGCAGCAGGGTGCGGCAGAGGTCGGCGATCTAGGAATGGAACAGCATGCCTCCCTTGTGGCCCATCAACAGCATGCTCCCCTGACGGCGGGTGCAGAGACGAGTGGTGTGGCCCTCCACACCAGGAACACTGGGTGCTGGCACATGAACGTAGCAGATGGGGTCCGAGACACTGGTAACAGAGCCCATCCTGTTTAACCACACGCCATCGAGCCGGTACAGACATGCAGCGATAAGCAGTGCAAGCAGACAAGCCATGCTTGCTGATGCCACATGCAGAACATACCCAGTCAGGTGATCTTGTCTTCTGTCCCTGTGCCAGGACACTGACAGTTGACTTGCCTGGTGCTGGAGCAGACTGACCCTCTGTGACCTTCTTCTGAGTTGCTACCTCCTCTCTCATGCAGATCTCCAACTGCAGGAATCTCAGGAACGCCGACAGGTTGTCTCCAGAAACTCTTGTGTTGCTCAGCGACCTCATCCACTCCAGCTTCCAGGACTCTGGGATACAGGACTTCAGAACAGGCATCAACAGCACAGAAAATGACTCAGATGTCACACCCATGGTCTCCAGAGACCGCACATCTGCTACCAAGCCATCGACCAGCTGACGCAGCTGAGCAAGGTCCCTGTCATTACGAACATGAGCAGTTGTCAACAGTCTCTGCATCAGCGCCTCCCTTTGCAGATCTGGACGGTTAAACCTTTCCTGCAGGGTCAGGACTGCCTTCAGGTACCCCTCGTCAGTGAAGGGGAGTCCCTGGATAGCTAGCTCAGCACTCCCAGTCAGGTATGTCTTAAGGTTGGCCAGCTTTTCCACGGGTGCATACCTGGGGTTGTGGTGTACAGACACACTGAACAGATTCCAAAATTCAGGCCAGGATTCCACCTCCCCACTGAACTTTGGCAGCTTAAACTCAAGCTGGAAATCTTTACCCGGAGTGAAACTGGATTGCCTTCCCCTTGTAGAATCAGAACCTTTCTCCAGCCTGGTAAGGACCCTTTTCGCTTTGAAGACTTGATCGCACATATCCATGTGAGAGCTCTCATCGGGGACGCCCAGCTTGTCCAACTCGACCTGAACTTGCAACATTAGTTCCACATGTTTCTCAAGGTGGTGAATAGCTAAGGCCAACTCATCTTCGTCATCAGTACACTCTTTACACTCTTTAACAAGTTTTGTTGCCTTACCCCTTGCAACTGTTCTTTGATGCTTCAGATCAGTGTGACGTGGCTTAAGAGATGAGCCACGGAAGCATATGCACGTGCGCGTAATGTGAAATCATATGTGTTTGTAACATGACCTAAATTGGGAGTTCTGATTATGTGATACTTGTGAATAGAACTTGACTTATAAATAAGTGACTTTAAGAGTTATTCATATCATAGAACCCGCAACAAAACATGGTGTCAGAAGTGTAACTAGTCTATATTGCTGTTATGATTGTTGGATTCTTGGTGGTAGCTAGCCATTAACTAAAATGGCACACGGAGCACACGGAGCAGATGGATAGCCTCACACCAAGCGAAGGTGCAGAAGTCCATGCAGTACACAAGCAGACAATTCGTGGAGCCATTGGCAGTACGGCTAGAGGAAACGAACAGGCAAATAATCTGCGATTTTCAACATGCAAGTTCTGTGGAAAGAAACATGAATTCAGGAAAAGTTTGTGTCCGGTCTGGGGAAAAACTTGCACGGCCTGCGGAAGAAAAAATCATTTTGCATCGAGATGTCATTCTGCTCAGGTCCAAATGATTGATCCTGATGATGAAGCGGAAGATATGTCACACGGCCCGGTGAGGCCAACCGTGTATCAGATGGATACCTCAGGTCGTCAATCAGGGAAGCTGTTTGCGCATCTGCTTCTCGGCAAGAACCACTTTCAGCGATTTCAAATGGACACTGGTGCATCTGTGAATATAATCCCGCTGCACGTCTACAGAAAGGCGTACCCAGAGCATTCCGTGAGGAAACTGAAGCCCTGTGACATCTCGCTGATCATGTTCAATAAGAGCAGCACAAAAGTGGTAGGCAAGACAGTGATGGAGGTAATGAACCCCAAGAACTACAGCAGCTACCAAGTTGAGTTCCTCATCGTGAGAGAAGATCTCACTCCACTGATAGGGTCAAAAACTCTCCAAGAAATGGATTTGATAGAAGTGAAGACAGCAAATATCGCATGTCTAAGTACAAATGAAAACTCTGCAGAGTTGGACGGAGGAGAAGGAAGAATCGGAAAAGATGAAAAAACTGCCAATGAAGAAACGCTAAAGCGATTCAAAGACGGCCTTCGAGGGAGTTGGCAAGTTACCAGGGAGCCTCCACGTGCAAATAGACGAAAAAGCAACACCTGTGAAAATGGCAACCCGATCAGTCCCGGAAGCTTTAAGACAGGAGGTCAAGACCGAGATAGACCAATTAGTCAAAGACGGGATTTTGAAACTAGTCTCTGAACCAACCGAATGGATATCAGCCATGGTCGCTGTCAGGAAACCATCACATGGCATACGGATATGCATTGACCCAAATCCGCTCAACCGCGCCTTCAAACGGAATCACTACCCGCTACCGACTATCGATGACCTGACGCCTGCGCTATCACAAGCTAAGGCCTTCAGTGTCTGCGATGTGAAAAGTGGGTACTGGCACGTAGAGCTGGACGAGGAAAGCAGTTTACTCACAACCTTCTCAACTCCATGGGGAAGATACATATGGTGCCGCATGCCGTTCGGTTTGCGCTGTGCATCCGAAGAGTTTCAGAGAAGACTGAATATGGCTCTCGAAGGCCTGAAAGGTATACGGGCGATAGCTGACGATATACTGATATACGGTGTCGGATCTACTCACGAAGAAGCCGTGAAGGACCACGACGTAAAGCTCGAAAGCCTGCTGGAGAGATGTCGAGAAAAGAACATTAGGCTAAACCTAGCGAAGATGAAGCTCAGACAAACAGAGATAACGTACATGGGGCACGTGTTTACCTCAAAGGGTTTGAGGGCAGATCCAGAGAAAATTCAAGCTGTGCTGAACATGCCGGCTCCCGAGGATCGCAAAGGAGTGCAGCAGATCCTGGGCTTGGTGAACTATCTCCAGCCATTCGCTCCAAAACTGGCAGATATATCAGCACCTCTGAGAGCTCAGCTGCGAAAGGACACAGAGTTTTGTTATGAAGAAAACGTGCACGGCATGGCACTAGCGGAAATCAAGAGGGTCATAACGCGCGATCCAGTTTTGAAGTACTATGACGTTGAAGAAGATGTGGTCATTCAGGTGGACGCCTCACAGCACGGCCTGGGAGCTTGTCTGCTTCAACGTGATCAGCCCGTAGCATATGCGTCCAGAGCGTTGAACGACACGGAACAGAACTACGCTCAAATAGAAAAAGAGATGCTAGCAATTTTGTTCGGTCTGTCTAGGTTTGAAAGATTCACACTTGGCAAGAAAGTGACGGTTGAGTCAGATCATAAGCCGCTGGAAACGATAGTAAGAAAGCCTCTAACAAGTGCGCCAAAACGACTACAGAGAATGATGCTGTATCTACAGAAGTACGACTATGAAGTTATATATAAGAGAGGACAAGAAATGTACATAGCAGACACACTAAGTCGGGCTCACGAGAGCCACACGTGGGCGGAACGACGATATGAGCAAGTCTGTCTGTTTGAAGATATCTCTATCGCTGAAAAAGCCCTAAGAAACGTCAGCTTGTTAGACGAGATGCCGGTCGCTGATCTGACGGTTGAAATCATCAGTAAAGCTACCATGGAAGATAACAAGATGACAGAGCTAAAAGCCATGATCAGAGACGGTTGACCGAGCCGAAAAGATCTTGTTACACATAATCTAAGGCAATACTATCCTTTCAAGGAAGAACTGTCAGCGAAGGATGGTCTTATCTTCAAGGGAGAGAGAATATTGATCCCAGAAGCTGCGAGAGAACAAATGAAGCAAAGATCACACGCATCACACATCGGTCTGCAGGAGTGCTTGAGAAGATCCCGAGAAGTAATATTTTGGCCCGGTATGAGCCAGGAGATTGAGAACTACATCTCTCGGTGTATCGTGTGTATGGAGTATGGACATAAACAACAGAAAGAGACATTGAAGTCACACGAAGTGCCCACACGTCCGTGGCAAAACATAGCGTGCGATCTGATGGATCTCAGTGGATTCACCTATTTAGTGACCGTTGATACGTATTCAGACTTCATCGAGATCGACAGACTATCGAGTAAGAATGCCGGCGAAGTCATCAGACTGCTAAAAATCCAGATGGCACGGCACGGCATCCCTGAAAAGCTGATGACAGATAACGGGCCGCCATTTAGCTCGTCTGAATTCGCAGCGTTCTCAAGACAGTATGAGTTAACGCATGTAACCAGCTCACCCAGGTATCCACAGTCCAACGGGAAAGCTGAGAGCGCTGTGAAAGTTCTGAAGAATATGATGCTAAAGGCACAGACGGACAACCGTGATATTTACCTGACTTTGTTGGACTGGCGAAACACACCTACAGAAGGAGTAGGAAGTTCACCAGCACAGCGACTGTTTGGCCGACGGACCAGCACCCTCCTCCCATCTAATGGCCGGCTGTTGAAGCCCAAACTCGTGTGTAATGTTCCGGACAAGCTGGCTGGGCGGCAAAGAAGACAAGCCGTGTTCTACAACAAGGGAGCGAAAGACTTGCCGGCGCTCAAAGAAGGGGACAAGGTATTCATGGAACCAAAAACAGGAAAACCCTGGAAACCAGCTGTGGTGACAAGAGTGTCTAGAAAACCCATCTTACCATATCAGGACAACCACTGGAGGAACATATCGTCGAAACAGACGACATCTCCGATACTGCCCAGGAAAAGGTGACGCACTGCAAGGGCGAACTCAGTCACGAAACAACACTGTGAACGAGAGCGTTGATGACGACGGGTATATGTTCATACATGTTCCAAATGATACCATGAGACAAACAACAGGCCCGTCAACTCCACCATCGACGAGACAAGAACGAGTGAGGTCACCGTACCTCCTCCGCAGCAGAGCCGGTACCTGAGTTCGGAAAACGGAG
>JAXIVJ010011777.1:0-12500 GCA_036785665.1 Chirona hameri | reverse complement strand
GCAAATGCTGGAACCTATTTTTAGTATTTGTGTGTAGCTAATTTAGTTGGTGTTGAGGCTATATATTCTTGTGATTCCGGGTCCTCCATGCAATTGTGGATTATTTGTGGGTGTACCAATAAATATAGTTATGGCGAAAAGTGAAAACCTCTTGTGTCTTCAGTTTTGGAATTGGTTGAGTTTCTGTCCGACCAAGATACACCTTCCCAAATGCTGCATAGTCTAGTTGATTGATCTGATCACACAACTCAAATCTTGCCACCATATCTCAATCTGCCGAACAGCCCATCGCATGGTGACCATAATGCATCACCAACAGTAAAACAGCTTGATTGATTTCAGTCAGCTATATTGACAAATCGCACAGATGTGGCACAATGTGGCGCTAATGTAGGTGGTTTGGCGTCTGGTCACCTCAATGAAGATTGCGCTCCCATCCCTCAACAAGTGTGACAGTTTCCAGAGCATCTTCTGCAAACAAAATGGAAAAAGAAAGGTTAATACCAGTAAGGCGCCGTAGTCGGCGATGAACGAGCGAGCGCGAAGGAAATGTATGGTGAATTTCAACTCGATAGGGCAAGTAGTTTCTGAGATACAAAAAAAGGTACGCACGTGCGCACGTGCAGAGGCACCGCACCCATGACTTGTGAGAAGGCGGCGGCGGAGGGTCCCTAACCACACACCAAATTTGAACACAATCGGCTCAGCCGTTCCTGAGATATAGAATATGGGTGTTCACGTGCGCACGTGCATAGGCACCCCACCCCTGACTTGTGGGAAAGTGGCGGCTGAGAGGTCCCTAACCACACACCAAATTTGAACACAATCGGCCCAGCCGTTGCGGAGTTTTTGCGAGAAAACACTTTTCAACACCCCTCACGCAGCACGCGCCACGTGTAGTGGTAGATGTACCACATGGTTTGGAACCATGTACCACATGGTTCGGCACCCGTCTTAAACAGGTTTGGTTGGATGGACTACTCAGTAAAGAAACCTGCTTGTCAATCGAACGTGCGGTTGCAGAGATATTAGCTTCTCAAAAGCGTCGCCACGGGCCGGGCCGGGCCGGGTCGGGCCAGGCCGCTCATATTCAGATTTGTTTTCCATATACCACGGAAGGACGAGCGAGCGCTTCACGCTCGCTTGTCCTTCCGTGGTATATGGAAAACAAATCTGAATATGAGTGGCCTGGCCCGACCCGGCCCGGCCCGGCCCGTGGCGACGCTTTTGAGAAGCTAATATCTCTGCAACCGCACGTTCGATTGACAAGCAGGTTTCTTTACTGAGTAGTCCATCCAACCAAACCTGTTTAAGACGGGTGCCGAACCATGTGGTACATGGTTCCAAACCATGTGGTACATCTACCACTGTACATCTACATCTACGATATTCAGGGCAGGGCGGCACGGCAGGGCACGACACAGCGTACAGCCATAGGCATTACATGTACTCTTAACTTTGGTGCCCACTTATACTGATTGGAACGGTGAGTATAGTGCTATCATGGCCCAGTGTTTATCTAGCTGGTTAATAAATTAATTGCAGGAAAACAATGCATCAATAACTCTGATCCGTACTTTCTTTGTAAAATATTTACCTTATTTGCATTATATTTTATAGAACCACAATCAAGCAAGCATTTCCATTAAACAAATATATGGAACACCTGGTCTGTATTAACAGACTGGTTATTGATTTGACACTGATTGAATCGATTGGAATCGTTCCATCAAAATTAATTGAATCAAAACAATTGATTCACCACCAGATCTTTTGGTACATGAATTGTGATTGAATCAAAACCCGCATCAAATCAAGGCTGGTTGAATCAAAATATTGAATGATTCAAGTACACTGGTAAATTGTGCAAATACATGCAGTCCCTGTGGCTACATTAATTTACACTGAAATACCATTTATGTAACGATGTTTTAATGATCATATATAATATATATGGATGTTTCTATTTTTATTGATTTGACAAGTTCACCTCATATATTTAAATGATGAATCAAACGTGAATTGATTGAAATACACTGAGATAAAAATTGACTCTCTTAAACTCTATGAGGGGGAGTTGCCCGAATTGACTCCCCAAAACTCCGTCTGATTGGGGGAGTAACTCCATTGTTTACACCCAATAACGCTCCTTACAACACTCCCAGCTCTGATTACTCCCATGAAGAATTCCTTCTTGAACTCCTCTCTACTCTCTCTACTCCCCTCCAAAACTCTGTGTAACTCCTGTCACTACTCCACATAACTCCTCCTGCTACTCCCTTGACCCTTTCTACTCCCCTCCGAAACCCTGCATTACTCCTGTCGCTACTCCACATAACTCCCCCTGCTACTCCCTTCTACACCCTTGTACTCCCATACAAAAGTACTCTGAACTCTATACGTCACTACCATGCTACTCCCCCTCTTACACCCCCTGAATTTGGCCTGCGCGCGCATGGTCTAAAATCATTGCACTGAATCCACATGCAGCACACTCAGACACATTTTGACCCACACAACAAAAACGTTCTTCGGCAATGCTCTTTATTGCAACACTGAAGGCGATTTCTTCGCAAAAAAAGAAACATTGACAAACATGCGGACGACGCGGCCCTCACCGCCGCCAAAAGCCTGCGCGGTGTGTCGGTCCCACCAGAGGAGCCTGCAAAACAAATATAATGGCTATGTTGCTATATTCATGTTACTTTGGCTCGCTGACAAGCTGCATATAAAGCTGAGATAGCATGCATAAAACCAACACACAACATACCAAATAAATAACATAAATCACAGACATGCTTACCGTTGTCAACGCCGCGGCCTCACCCGAGGAAATGGGAAGTAAAATGGCGGCCGAACGCCTCAAATACTCCCCCGCAAAAACTCTCTATTATTCTCAAAAACACTCTCGAGAACTCCGGACAGAGTTGTTGTGAGAGTGTATTGTTGGATAGTTAAGAGTGTTCAGAGGGGAGTAAGACACCGAGGGAGAGTACCTCTGAGAGAGTTATGTCAACACCATCAGAAAAATTCCCCAAAACTTTGCACGTCGCTCAAACACCCTTTGAACACGCTCGATAACTCTGTTTACTGGAGTAATAACAATACCATGTGCTAGAGTTTAGGGGTGTTTTCGGTGAGAGAGTGGTGTCATGCAGTGTAAATGCCCAGAGTTTTACGGTATTCCGAGGAGGGTAGAGTTGATTTTTTCTCTCAGTGTATTTGTTTTGATTCTTTGAATCGGAAGGAATCAATTCTCAAAATTGTATCTGTGAATCAAACGGTTATTGAATCATTCAGATTCCAAAATGAATCATGATTGTAAGTGAACAGGGATGATCAATAACATGGCAGCAATGTTTATTTTATATATAAAAGGCGAGAATAAGGAATAAGCTTTCACCGTTACGGCATCGTCACACATCATGTACCAAACTTAACTGCTGTTCAATGTATGTATTATTGTTTGATTTAGGATACTTACCCTTCTTGCATAGGACATTTTCATGGACAAAAGAGCACGTGTAACTTTTGATTAACTGTTTCAAATGTAATTTTGTTTTGAATCTGACGATGCCGGAACGGTGAAAGCTTATTCCTTATTGTCTCGCCTTTTATATATAAAATAAACATTACTGCCATGTTATTGATCATCCCTGTTTACTTATTATCATTCATCATGGCAAAAATAATCGTCAAACACATTAAAAGAATCATAATTGAATCATTCCAAAAAAGTTGAATCAATGACCAGTCTGTGACTGTATACAAAAGTGTATGAACATGATCCTTCACCTCTTCATGATCTACATATATCGCTTACCTTGAGACTTAGAATTTTTCCACCATAAGAAGCACGCACTTATAAATAATAATTAATAAACCAATAAAAAGAAACACAAAAAAGGCACACAACGCCTTGCCATATAGCCTTGCACAAAGCTCTACTACATTTGTAATTATAAAAGTGCGCCGATTGTGCCTACAGTGTTCTTCTGATGCACTGAGAGCTGATTGGTCGAGAGCATGCGAAGTCCGACAGAATTTTCATGTAGAATGGAGCGTATGACATATCGGAAAAAAATGTCAGCCTAACGCCAGTTGTTCTTTGCGTTACGCTGCCATATTGAAAGATATGCAGGCATATTTTGGGGATAATACGGGAACGAAACACCGAACATCCAGACAAATATCGGTACAGTCAGAAAAATAGTTGTATTCAAAGAAGTTTCTTTGAATCAGGGAGTGTTCTCTTTTGGGTGTTGATTAGAAAATGTAAGCAATGAAATATGGAATGTTTCTTTTGTATATTATCCTGCTTTGGGAATAGCTTTTTGACTTATAAAGCAAGCCTGCTGTGTATAGAGAATTTCTAGATACAAAGCTGAAACGTCTCGTTACAGAACATACCTGAAATTTAATGGATTTTTTAGTGCTATGTAAACAGGACTAATACTGACACACTAAAACACCATGCGTTGGTATTGTCTGCATTCTGATAGCATGAAGTCTGAGGTTAGCACGTGTCCGAAGATTCAACTTTTACCTACACCATGTGTCGTCTACACCACCAATAGCATGAAATTCCAGTATGTTGATGTATCTTGTCATGACCAGAGTTTGGGTGTTTGTGTAACGGGTTTTCGCTTCTGCAAGGGCTGCGATTTCTTGCAGCATTGCAACATTTTTTTGAAATTTTTGAAAGCTCTTTTTCTGGTTAATTTTGGGCCACTGAATGGAATGACATAAGTGTTGAGGCTCTATGGCTTAATATGCAACAATTAGAGCTGCTTGCAACCATTTTCAACAATTTGAAACATTTTTGAAATTTTGCTCGCGGAGTTTTCTTGAGATCAGGAATCGAAATATGGCATTTTCAGAATATTATATCCCCGTGTTTTCGAGATATTACTAAATTGTGTCGTTGCTAATGCAGAATCGAACTAGACCTGTACATACATTTTTATTTTGGAGGCAGGTCAAACATCGGCGAGCACATAGGTCACTGCACGGTATGTATGTATGCATGTATGTGTAGACCGACACTAGCTAAATGACAAATAGAATGGACACCAAATTATATTAAACTGAAACGGAACGAGTAAACGAAACAACCAGCAGTGGAGGCAATCCAAACGGACCAACAGGCGGATCACAGCGAGCGCTCCTGCCCAGCCCCCCGCCCGGTCGACTGTCCAGGGCGGCGCAGCCAGCCCCCGCCTTGCCTCAGCGTAACCCACGTGACCGGCCGGCGCCCCAGGCACAGGTCACCGGCCGGCCAGCCCTCCGCTCCGCCGGCCAAAGTCACCGGGCGGCAACAGTCGCCCCGGACGCAACAGAATGAAACTACATTTCCACCCTTCTTAAAATGAGCCCGGTAAGTAAAAACAAAAATAACAATTATGAATTCTGCAACCTCCATATCAGTCGCACTCGCCTTTCCAACGCACCTTCACACATCAGTCACTGCGCGTCACTTCACGTGTCACTGCATACCACCTTACACTGGCGCTCGTCAGTGCGGAACGTATCGGTCTGGCGACACCCGCGCACGATTCGACCGGCGCGGAAGAGTCGTTCTCCACGCGCACGGTCACTGGGCTGCTGGGAGGAGAGTCTCTGAGGTCTCTGTCCGCCGACAGCGCCTCCGGGTCTGTCCAGTCGCCTCCACCGAGTGGCAACTCATCAGGCGCCGACGTCCGCGGTCGTCCGTCCGACGGCTCGGCCGGTCCCATCGGCGACGCGGCCGGTCCCACCGGCGACGCGGCCGGTCCCACCGGCGACGCGATCAGTCCCACCGGCGGCGTGGCAGGTTCCACCGGCGACGCGGCCGGTCCCACCGGCGGCGCGGCAGGTTCCACTGGAGTCGCGTCAGCCGCCAACTGGGGAACAGAGGGAAGACTCCCCGGACCCCTCAATATAGATGACTGGACTCTGGCCTGCGGAAAGGGTGACGTCACAGCGGGCAGGTTTTACACCAAACCGCCCAAACACCTCGGCGAGACTCGCATCACCTCCGCTTTCACCAGTGCCCACTTCAGCACCGTTTTCGCGGCACAGTATGGCCGCCAGCATCAGCTGTGGGACACGAGGCGAGCATCGGAGGGTTCATGTGGGGCAGGCTTCAGACGATTATGGTGCACAATCATGTTCTTACGGGTGCCTTCCAGACGCACCCTGTAGTTAAGCCCCCAAGCTTAGCCACGATGACAGCACGCTTCCAGGGCCTAACAACTTATAATACTGTCCCTTTGGAACAACGCTGCGGAACAGAAAAACACTGGTCACCCGGTGCGTATGAGAAATCATTTAACTATTTATCATACAACTTTTTGTTGCTGCGGTGCCGCGCGTCAGAGACCTGCAATGCGAACTTGTGAGCCACTCAGACTTTTTACACAAGCGGTCCACATACCCTGCAACAGTACGGTTACGACACACTTGTGGGGTGCAAAACTCACGTCAGCAGGCAGACGCGGCTCATGAGCAAACATAAGGAAATACGGCGAATAACCCAAACTGGAGTGCACCTGAGAACGGTAACCCATCATGAGCAGTGGAATATGCAGATTCCACTCATCGTGGTTGTCATCTAAATACTTGGACAGCATGTCAAGTATGGTGCGCATCATGCGTTCACATTTGGAGTTACCCTCGGGGTGATAAGGTGAAATCTTTGATTTGTCAATGTTAAGGAGGCGACACATCTCTGAAATGATTTCACTCTGAAAGTTAGCCGCACAGTCACTGTGGATGCGTCTCGGGCACCCAAACCTGGCGATAAACTCGTTCACGAGAACATCAGCCACCGTGCTCGCTTTCATGTCGGGGACAGGGAAACACTCAACCCACCGCGTGAAATGGTCAGTGACCACGAGCAAATGCTTGTTGCCGCGTCCGTCACCGGCAGACCACTCAGAAATCAATGGCGATGGTATCAAACGGTTCCTCCGACCGCAATTCACCCATCCCGGCCCTGGCTTCGGGGTCGAGCTGGTACGGGAAGCACATCGGCCACACTTCCGGCAAAACTCACGCGACACACGAATCGACACGAGGCCACCAAAAACGCAAACGAACCTGCTCGGTCAACTTCTCAGCGCCGAAATGACCTCCCGTCGGTCCCGCATGAAGCGAGGTCAACACCCCAGCGATCAGACTGTCAGGAATGACGAGCTGAAGCGCATCCTGACCCGGCAGCCGTCTGTAACACCGGTACAGCACCCCATCCACCAGTCTGAACCGGTCCCACTGGCGTAACAACACTCGTGATGCCGGGGACAAGTCGCACCTCCTGGGGCGCTTACCAGCGGACAAACACTCAATGATTTCCGCTATCGTTGACGCAGTTAGTTTCCTGGATCCACGTCTGGTTTGAGTCATATCTAGCCAATCACTCCCAGCAGGTGCAAACCCGTGACAGAAGCGGTCAGCTGGTGCGCTCGGCATCCCTGCCCAACACCATGGGGGTGTATCAGGGGACAGCACTGGGTCCAATTATGTTTTCAATTTTCTCCAATGATCTTGCCATGCACGCTCATGGCGCTGAAATTTGCTCAATACGCAGACGATGTCCAAATTTGGAAACCGGCAAAAAACATGACATCGTAGCACTGATTTCGTCATTGGAGAACACCCTTGCCGTGGTTTCGGACTGGTTCAGCTCTAATTCTATGAAAGTAAACACATCAAAAACTCAGCTTATTGTTTTCGGAACCAAAAATACGTTGCGTGATCTCCCCCAATCGAAATCAAATTTGGCACATCCGTTGTAACTGAAAGCCGTACAGTAAAAAATCTTGGTCCAGTGATGGATAGACACCTTTCCTTTGATGACCACATCAGTCAACTGGTCGCCAGGTGCACTGGTGCCCTGATCGCCCTATCTCACTCGAGGCACGTCCTTCCATCATATACCGTGGCCTTTGTTGTGAACGCCCTTGTAGTAAGCTCGATACGGTATTGCATGTCTGTTTACGGCACCTGTGGCAAAACGCAGATGCATCGGGTTTCAAAAGCTTCTGAACTTTTGTGCTCGTGTCATAAGCGGTCGCCGTAAACACGATCATATATCCGGAGTGCTAAATGAACTTGGGTGGCTTAGTGCTGAGCAACTGGTCAAATACCATCAGCTCTGCTTGCTAAAAATCTGTGCTCGCAACTGGTCTCCCGCATGATATCGCCGAAATGTTCTCCTATGTCTCGACAGTGCATAACACCAGACAGACTGGGCAGTTGTCTTGCCCTCGAGCTAAGACGGGTTCTGGGGTTAGGCGTTTTGTCCATTGTGGTGTTTTGTTCAATGGTCTTCCACCAGACCTTAGGGACCTCAGAATGGCGCCTTTCAAGCGCAGACTTAAGCAGCTGCTGCTCTCTGAGTCAGTGTAGTGCGTACTGTATGGCGTGTAACGTGGTGGTGCTCGTGGCGCACTTGCTTATCATGAATGCTTGTTGTATGTATGTGTTTTACCTCTAGTCCCATATCTTGATGCTCTTGCCTTTTAATATGACGTGGACGCAGAATAGCTACTGTACTGTGGATGTTGTCTGATTAATACATATACATATACATATGTGCGTGCGTGCGTGCGTGCGTGCGTGCGTGCGTGCGTTGCGTGCGTGCGTACGTACGTACGTACGTACGTACGCACGCATGCATGCATGCATGCATGCATGCATGTATGTATGTATGTATGTATGTATGTATGTATGTATGTATGTATGTATGTATGTATGTATGTATGTATGTATGTATGTATGTATGTATGTATGTATGTATGTATGTATGTATGTATGTATGTATGTATGTATGTATGTATGTATGTATGTATGTATGTATGTATGTATGTATGTTTTATGTATGTATGTAGTATGTATGTATGTATGTATGTATGTATGTATGTATGTATGTATGTATGTATGTAGTATGTATGTATGTATGTATGTATGTATGTATGTATGTATGTAGTATGTATGTATGTATGTATGTATGTATGTAATGTATGTATGTATGTATGTATGTATGTATGTATGTATGTATGTATGTATGTATGTATGTATGTATGTATGTATGTATGTATGTATGTATGTATGTATGTATGTATGTATGTATGTATGTATGTATGTATGTATGTATGTATGTATGTATGTATGTATGTATGTATGTATGTATGTATGTATGTTTGTATGTATGTATGTATGTATGTATGTATGTATGTATGTATGTATGTATGTATGTATGTATGTATGTATGTATGTATGTATGTATGTATGTATGTATGTATGTATGTATGTATGTAGCTTATAACTGTTAGTGTGAAGAAGCGTCGCCGGCGTGATACCATTTGTAGTGTATATTGTGGAGTGTGTATAGTTTATGCTGTGTAGTGTATATTGTGTAGTGTATATTGTGTAGTGTATTGTGTAGTGTGCATTGTTTAGTGTATTGTGTGACTATAGTGTACCACGGGTCGTGTTTCTGTACTTGGTAATCGGTACTCGGTACTCGGTACTCAGTACTCAATACTCGGCACTTGGTACTCGGTACTCGGCACTCGGTACTCGGCACTTGGTACTCGGTACTCGGTACTCGGTACTCGGTACTCGGTACTCGGTACTCGGTACTCGGTACTCGGTACTCGGTACTCGGTACTCGGCACTCGGTACACAGTACTCGGTACTCAGTACTCGGTACTCAGTACTCGGTACTCAAGTACTCGATAATCAGTACTCGGTACTCAGTACTCGGTACTTCGCCCCCCCTTGGTACTTGGCGCTCGGTACTCGGTACTGGTACTCGGTACTCGGTACTCGGTACTCGGTACTCGGTACTCGGTACTCGGCACTCGGCACTCGGCACTCGGCACTCGGCACTCGGTACTCGGTACACGTTACTCGGTACTCGGTACTCGGTACTCGGTACTCGGTACTCGGTACTCGGGCACTTGGTACTCGGTGCTCTCGTACTCGGTACCTCGGTACTCGGCACTCGGTACTCGGTACTCGGTACTCGGTACTCGGTAATCGGTACTCAGTACTTGCCTGTATGTACAACAACTGTCCCACCTGAGCGGAATCCACGGTTTTCCCCTCGTTAGGCTACCGTCGGCCTGGCCTCTCGTTACGAGCCCGTAATTCCCCCCATTGAATAGGCGGCGTCAGATCAGCCTGGCCGGACCATCGTTAATGACGTCTGTGTTTTGGGATGGGGCGCGTGGGGTCAGTGTCCGAGCGGCCGGTAGCGATGATCGGTGACGCTGACCGTGTGAAAACTTGTGCGAATTTCATTACAGCGATTTGATTCTGGTGTTATTTTTTAACAACGAGATGAACAGGGGACGACATTATACATTTCCGTGATTTGTATCATACCGCCATATCTTTCCATTGAGCAAACAACCATCCCACAATTTCGTGCTTGTTAAGAAGAGACAGTTACTGTGGGAATCGTAAACATTCCAACACAACCTTCCTCAATTTCCTTTTCCTTGGGAAATATTTACTTTACTCAGTTAGCTTTGAACTTAATACATGTTTAACAGTGCAACATATCAGATAAATGATCAGATAAATCAGATAAATTTTCCGGCAATGAAAATAACGTTGGTGAACAAAATTAAATTAATAGTCCTGCAATCTCGGCGGCTTAGGGCTGTGTGGAAACAATATTAGCACATATTCGACAATTCGTCAATAAGACTTATTTATCAAAATCCTCACGAAACAATCCATAAATGATCTGTTTGTTTAAGCCGAAACGTTGAAATGATGACACTGTCATCAACCAATCCTGACATCAAAGATTGCGTAAAAAGGCTTACAGATTAAATTTCAAATTAACCACAGTGAAGTTAATTTGACCGGATTTGCAAATGTCACCAATCAGACCAAATAATCAACCGAACCGGATAATTGAATAGCAAGGCTAAGACAAAATATCGGTTACCCTGTCTGCTGGCAATCGAGTTAGCCATTCATGAACATTTTCAGTACGGGTATTTCACATAAATTGTCACATCACTCTGTCTCTCTGTCTCTCGGCCTCGTCGGCCTCTCGGCCTCTCGGCCTCTCGGCCTCTCGGCTCTCGCTCTCGCTCGCTCTTCTCGCTCGCTCTCTCGCTCGCTCTCTCGCTCGCTCTCTCGCTCGCTCTCTCTCTCGCTCTCTCGCTCTCTCGCTCTCTCGCTCTCTCGCTCTCGTCGCTCTCTCGCTCTCTCGCTCTCTCGCTCTCTCGCTCTCGTCGCTCTCTCGCTCTCTCGCTCTCTCGCTCTCTCGCTCTCTCGCTCTCATCGCTCTCGTCGCTCTCTCGCTCTCTCGCTCTCTCTCGCTCTCTCGCTCTCTCGCTCTCTCGCTCTCTTCGCTCTCTCGCTCTCTCCTCTCTCGCTCTCTCGCTCTCTCGCTCTCTCGCTCTCTCGCTCTCTCGCTCTCTCTCGCTCTCTCGCTCTCTCGCTCTCTCGCTCTCTCGCTCTCTCGCTCTCTCGCTCTCTCGCTCTCTCTCTCTCTCCTCTCTCTCTCTCTCTCTCTCTCTCTTCTCTCTCTCTCTCTCTCTCTCTCCTCTCTCTCTCTCTCTCTCTCTCTCTCTCTCTCTCTCTCTCTCTCTCTCTCTCTCTCTCTCGCTCTCTCGCTCTCTCTCGCTCTCTCGCTCACTCGCTCTCTCGCTCTCTCGCTCTCTCGCTCTCTCGCTCTCTCGCTCTCTCGCTCTCTCGCTCTCTCGCTCTCTCGCTCTCTCGCTCTCTCGCTCTCTCGCTCTCTCGCTCTCTCGCTCTCTCGCTCTCTCGCTCTCTCGCTCCTCGCTCTCTCGCTCTCTCGCTCTCTCGCTCTCTCGCTCTCTCGCTCTCTCGCTCTCTCGCTCTCTCGCTCTCTCGCTCTCTCGCTCTCTCGCTCTCTTCGCTCTCTCGCTCTCTCGCTCTCTCGCTCTCTCGCTCTCTCGCTCTCTCGCTCTCTCGCTCTCTCGCTCTCTCGCTCTCTCGCTCTCATCGCTCTCTCGCTCTCCTCGCTCTCTCGCTCTCTCGCTCTCTCGCTCTCTCGCTCTCTCGCTCTCCTCGCTCTCCTCGCTCTCTTCGCTCTCTTCGCTCTCTCGCTCTCTCGCTCTCTAGCTCTCTCGCTCTCTCGCTCTCTCGCTCTCTCGCTCTCTCGCTCTCTCGCTCTCTCGCTCTCTCGCTCTCTCGCTCTCTCGCTCTCTCCTCGCTCTCTCGCTCTCTCGCCTCTCTCGCTCTCTCGCTCTCTCGCTCTCTCGCTCTCTCGCTCTCTCGCTCTCTCGCTCTCTCGCTCTCTCGCTCTCTCGCTCTCCTCGCTCTCTCGCTCTCTCGCTCTCATCGCTCTCTCGCTCTCTCCTCGCTCTCTCGCTCTCTCGCTCTCTCGCTCTCTCGCTCTCTCGCTCTCTCGCTCTCTCGCTCTCTCGCTCTCTCGCTCTCTCGCTCTCTCGCTCTCTCGCTCTCTCGCCTCTCTCGCTCTCTCGCTCCTCGCTCTCTCGCTCTCTCGCTCTCTCGCTCTCTCGCTCTTC
>JAXIVJ010011776.1:5000-40000 GCA_036785665.1 Chirona hameri | reverse complement strand
CGTCCGTCCGTCCGTCCGTCCGTCCGTCCGTCCGTCCGTCCGTCCGTCCGTCCGTCCGTCCGTCCGTCCGTCCGTCCGTCCGTCCGTCCGTCCGTCCGTCCGTCCGTCCGTCCGTCCGTCCGTCGTCCGTCCGTCCGTCCGTCCGTCCGTCCGTCCGTCCGTCCGTCCGTCCGTCCGTCCGTCCGTCCGTCCGTCCGTCCGTCCGTCCGTCGTCCGTCCGTCCGTCCGTCCGTCCGTCCGTCTGTCCGTCTGTCTGTCTGTCTGTCTGTCTGTCTGTCTGTCTGTCTGTCTGTCTGTCTGTCTGTCTGTCCTGTCTGTCTGTCTGTCTGTCTGTCTGTCTGTCTGTCTGTCTGTCTGTCTGTCTGTCCTGTCTGTCTGTCTGTCTGTCTGTCTGTCTGTCTGTCTGTCTGTCTGTCTGTCTGTCTGTCTGTCTGTCTGTCTGTCTGTCTGTCTGTCTGTCTGTCTGTCTGTCTGTCTGTCTGTCTGTCTGTCTGTCTGTCTGTCTGTCTGTCTGTCTGTCTGTCTGTCTGTCTGTCTGTCTGTCTGTCTGTCTGTCTGTCTGTCTGTCTGTCTGTCTGTCTGTCTGTCTGTCTGTCTGTCTGTCTGTCCTGTCTGTCTGTCTGTCTGTCTGTCTGTCTGTCTGTCTGTCTGTCTGTCTGTCTGTCTGTCTGTCTGTCTGTCTGTCTGTCTGTCTGTCTGTCTGTCTGTCTGTCTGTCTGTCTGTCTGTCTGTCTGTCTGTCTGTCTGTCTGTCTGTCTGTCTGTCTGTCTGTCTGTCTGTCTGTCTGTCTGTCTGTCTGTCTGTCTGTCTGTCTGTCTGTCTGTCTGTCTGTCTGTCTGTCTGTCTGTCTGTCTGTCTGTCTGTCTGTCTGTCTGTCTGTCTGTCTGTCTGTCTGTCTGTCTGTCTGTCTGTCTGTCTGTCTGTCTGTCTGTCTGTCTGTCTGTCTGTCTGTCTGTCTGTCTGTCTGTCTGTCTGTCTGTCTGTCTGTCTGTCTGTCTGTCTGTCTGTCTGTCTGTCTGTCTGTCTGTCTGTCTGTCTGTCTGTCTGTCTGTCTGTCTGTCTGTCTGTCTGTCTGTCTGTCTGTCTGTCTGTCTGTCTGTCTGTCTGTCTGTCTGTCTGTCTGTCTGTCTGTCTGTCTGTCTGTCTGTCTGTCTGTCTGTCTGTCCTGTCTGTCTGTCTGTCTGTCTGTCTGTCTGTCTGTCTGTCTGTCTGTCTGTCTGTCTGTCTGTCTGTCTGTCTGTCTGTCTGTCTGTCTGTCTGTCTGTCTGTCTGTCTGTCTGTCTGTCTGTCTGTCTGTCTGTCTGTCTGTCTGTCTGTCTGTCTGTCTGTCTGTCTGTCTGTCTGTCTGTCTGTCTGTCTGTCTGTCTGTCTGTCTGTCTGTCTGTCTGTCTGTCTGTCTGTCTGTCTGTCTGTCTGTCTGTCTGTCTGTCTGTCTGTCTGTCTGTCTGTCTGTCTGTCTGTCTGTCTGTCTGTCTGTCTGTCTGTCTGTCTGTCTGTCTGTCTGTCTGTCTGTCTGTCTGTCTGTCTGTCTGTCTGTCTGTCTGTCTGTCTGTCTGTCTGTCTGTCTGTCTGTCTGTCTGTCTGTCTGTCTGTCTGTCTGTCTGTCTGTCTGTCTGTCTGTCTGTCTGTCTGTCTGTCTGTCTGTCTGTCTGTCTGTCTGTCTGTCTGTCTGTCTGTCTGTCTGTCTGTCTGTCTGTCTGTCTGTCTGTCTGTCTGTCTGTCTGTCTGTCTGTCTGTCTGTCTGTCTGTCTGTCTGTCTGTCTGTCTGTCTGTCTGTCTGTCTGTCTGTCTGTCTGTCTGTCTGTCTGTCTGTCTGTCTGTCTGTCTGTCTGTCTGTCTGTCTGTCTGTCTGTCTGTCTGTCTGTCTGTCTGTCTGTCTGTCTGTCTGTCTGTCTGTCTGTCTGTCTGTCTGTCTGTCTGTCTGTCTGTCTGTCTGTCTGTCTGTCTGTCTGTCTGTCTGTCTGTCTGTCTGTCTGTCTGTCTGTCTGTCTGTCTGTCTGTCTGTCTGTCTGTCTGTCTGTCTGTCTGTCTGTCTGTCTGTCTGTCTGTCTGTCTGTCTGTCTGTCTGTCTGTCTGTCTGTCTGTCTGTCTGTCTGTCTGTCTGTCTGTCTGTCTGTCTGTCTGTCTGTCTGTCTGTCTGTCTGTCTGTCTGTCTGTCTGTCTGTCTGTCTGTCTGTCTGTCTGTCTGTCTGTCTGTCTGTCTGTCTGTCTGTCTGTCTGTCTGTCTGTCTGTCTGTCTGTCTGTCTGTCTGTCTGTCTGTCTGTCTGTCTGTCTGTCTGTCTGTCTGTCTGTCTGTCTGTCTGTCTGTCTGTCTGTCTGTCTGTCTGTCTGTCTGTCTGTCTGTCTGTCTGTCTGTCTGTCTGTCTGTCTGTCTGTCTGTCTGTCTGTCTGTCTGTCTGTCCTGTCTGTCTGTCTGTCTGTCTGTCTGTCTGTCTGTCTGTCTGTCTGTCTGTCTGTCTGTCTGTCTGTCTGTCTGTCTGTCTGTCTGTCTGTCTGTCTGTCTGTCTGTCTGTCTGTCTGTCTGTCTGTCTGTCTGTCTGTCTGTCTGTCTGTCTGTCTGTCTGTCTGTCTGTCTGTCTGTCTGTCTGTCTGTCTGTCTGTCTGTCTGTCTGTCTGTCTGTCTGTCTGTCTGTCTGTCTGTCTGTCTGTCTGTCTGTCTGTCTGTCTGTCTGTCTGTCTGTCTGTCTGTCTGTCTGTCTGTCTGTCTGTCTGTCTGTCTGTCTGTCTGTCTGTCTGTCTGTCTGTCTGTCTGTCTGTCTGTCTGTCTGTCTGTCTGTCTGTCTGTCTGTCTGTCTGTCTGTCTGTCTGTCTGTCTGTCTGTCTGTCTGTCTGTCTGTCTGTCTGTCTGTCTGTCTGTCTGTCTGTCTGTCTGTCTGTCTGTCTGTCTGTCTGTCTGTCTGTCTGTCTGTCTGTCTGTCTGTCTGTCTGTCTGTCTGTCTGTCTGTCTGTCTGTCTGTCTGTCTGTCTGTCTGTCTGTCTGTCTGTCTGTCTGTCTGTCTGTCTGTCTGTCTGTCTGTCTGTCTGTCTGTCTGTCTGTCTGTCTGTCTGTCTGTCTGTCTGTCTGTCTGTCTGTCTGTCTGTCTGTCTGTCTGTCTGTCTGTCTGTCTGTCTGTCTGTCTGTCTGTCTGTCTGTCTGTCTGTCTGTCTGTCTGTCTGTCTGTCTGTCTGTCTGTCTGTCTGTCTGTCTGTCTGTCTGTCTGTCTGTCTGTCTGTCTGTCTGTCTGTCTGTCTGTCTGTCTGTCTGTCTGTCTGTCTGTCTGTCTGTCTGTCTGTCTGTCTGTCTGTCTGTCTGTCTGTCTGTCTGTCTGTCTGTCTGTCTGTCTGTCTGTCTGTCTGTCTGTCTGTCTGTCTGTCTGTCTGTCTGTCTGTCTGTCTGTCTGTCTGTCTGTCTGTCTGTCTGTCTGTCTGTCTGTCTGTCTGTCTGTCTGTCTGTCTGTCTGTCTGTCTGTCTGTCTGTCTGTCTGTCTGTCTGTCTGTCTGTCTGTCTGTCTGTCTGTCTGTCTGTCTGTCTGTCTGTCTGTCTGTCTGTCTGTCTGTCTGTCTGTCTGTCTGTCTGTCTGTCTGTCTGTCTGTCTATCTATCTATCTATATATATATATATATATATATATATATATATATATATATATATATATTGCAGGTACCGCAACCGCTGGGTATTCCATTTAAGCTACCCATTAAAAATAGGTCTTTTCACGAAGCATGTTTTGGTAATTTCCAATTGGAAATCCAATACAAATTGGCAAAGTTCTGACCAATAGTATTTCTAACAAAGTGACAACTCAATGGAAGTCAACATCAACCAAAAACAAACATTAGCCGTTTTCACGAAGGATTATTGCGCTGAAAAGAAAAGAAAAGTTTCTGAGATATTTGGCTATAGAAGTCTTAGTATATTATACATTCCAAGAAATAAATGACTGATTTAGTCGATAGTATCACTATTCAATAGAAATGGAAACATGTATTGAGGCCATAACAAGTTTATGATACAAAATTGACCGTTTTCTAAAGAACATATGCGTCTATAGTCCATTCGTTCAGTTTAGCATCAGTAACGGATCTACGGTTGGGTAAAATGGGCAAATGCCCCCCCCCCAACGAAATATCGGTAGGCAAACGTATGTTTTTGCCCCCCCCCCCCAAAAAAAAACGATCCGGCAGGTTGTGATTTTTTTCCTGGTACAGTGGCGGATAAATCTTTCTTCGACGATACGAATAATTTTGCATTTTTACATGGGGAGACCAAACAAAAAAACACAGTAAGACAATCCAAAAAACAAATTGCCGTCCGACAATTTTTTATTTTCTTGAAAAGTTGTGCATTGGGGGCGGTGAATTCATCGGTGTTTCAAGGGCGGTGAATGGTGGTGGTGACCACAAAAAAAAACATTTTCCAAGATACGGCCTTCCGTATTTTCCCAAGTTCACTGTGCAGGCCTAATTTTGACGACCAATAACTCCGAGACTAAACAAGCGATTTTGATAACTTTTTTTGTATTTGGATCAGGATTATTCGAAGAACAATTTGGCAATCACAGAGTTTCTATTTTTACGTGATTTCCTGACCTAAGGTAGGTCAGGAAATCACGAAACGCCGTGACCTTGACCTGTTGGAAACTGAAATTAACATTTCCGTCTCTTGAAGATTTGAGCTTCATTGATGTCTTTTCGTATACAAAAATAACAAAGTGGGGTTCGACCTGTAAAAAATCATTTTTGAGTCCTGCAATGCTGAGATAATACGCTGTTTGTGCGTAGTAATAATGTTTGGGCGTAGATAATACGCTGTTTGGGCACCTGTCCGTCGATAACTTCGCATCTACTTGACATACGCTTTTGAAACAAAGTCCCAAGTGACTCCTGACGACGAAACCTCTCGGTTGGTGCCTGTTACATCGACATCAGGTCGCCATATGACCTGCCAGGCCAATACAACGTAACGCACCCAAACAGCGTATTGTGTGCATTGCAAGGCTCAAAAGTAGTTTTTACAGGTCGAACCACGCTTTTTAGATTTGTTTATACAAAAGGACATCAATAGAACTCAAATCGCTTCACTATAGACACAAGACTATGAGCCCTACAACAAAGCCGGTCGGAATCCGGTCCAGCGGGACCTGTGCTGATCCGGAACTGGCTGGCTTGCTGTTATTTCGAGCCTGACCCAATCCGATCCAAGCCATTGATTCAGCATCAAAATTGTATTGCATTTGCCGTGTTTTACGGCGCCCGACGAAAACACTGCCCGAAACCCTACAATGGCACGTATACACGGACGGTGCGCTGTTATTCCCAATGGAAAACACAATTCTAAAGAATAGTGTTGTCCAATAGTTCAACCAGCCTTCGGATATATACGTGACGTTGCAGGGTTTGGGGAAGTGTTTTCAATCCCACTGAAACTTTTGCAGAGCTGTTTTGGACGTCCACATTTCGGCAATCCTACTCAAAGCATCAGCCGACAGTGGCATAGGTTCGATGTAATTCACCATTTTCGACAACGACATGGTGCAATATGCGATGCCATTTAATGTAAGCTTGGCTGGCTTGGAACATCATTTAAAAGAAGAACATTACTATACTTGCAAAGCAAAACGGATCCAACGGTGGCGTTATTCCAAACCACAGCATATTTGTTTGCTACAAGCTGAGACCTTCTCTGAAATTAATTATGGCAGACAGCTGGCTCATTCCAGGACAGATCGAGACACAAAATATCGAAATAACACTCTATATCTCAGATTTCGATAAAACCAGGGCTGCGGAGTCGATCGGTTTTCAGGTGACTCCGACTCCAACTCCGACTCAGAATCCGACTCCGACCCTCCGGAGTTGACCCCGACTCCGACTCCGACTCCGAGATCGACTCCGACCTTTTATTAGCTGAAGATATTGTCAACAGGCACAACAGGTAACCAGCCATAGCAAAAATTGCCCGGTTCAAGATCTCACCATAGCTTTCGATTTGATAATTTCTGGGAAAAAACTATTTGTCAAGTGACAACCCTACCATCCACATGCATATTCTGCAATAATTGAATGCTATAGTTAATGAATGAGACAGACAACGCTTAACTAGCGTGAGCAGGCTTCACGACACTTTAAACCGTACCTATTTATTTTTACAAATGAATTGATCGTGATCGTTGCTTAACCCGGCAGCCGCTGGACCTCCGGCCACCTTCGAGCCGCTGGGGAAGTGTTTTTCGCCCCCCCCCCCCCTTAGTTCTTCGGCAATTCGTGTCCGCTTGTCGTTTCTAAATGTATCCGACTATCGGTGTCTCGTGTCCGCTTGTCGTTTCTAAATGTATCCCGACTATCGGTGTCTCGTGTCCGCTTGTCGTTTCTAAATGTATCCCGACTATCGGTGGTTCTCGTCCGCTTGTCGTTTCTAAATGTATCCCGACTATCGGTGTCTCGTGTCCGCTTGTCGTTTCTAAATGTATCCCGTCTATCGGTGGTTCTCGTGTCCGCTTGTCGTTTCTAAATGTATCCCGACTATCGGTGTCTCGTGTCCGCTTGTTGTTTCTAAATGTATCCAGACTATCGGTGGTTCTCGTGTCCGCTTGTCGTTTCTAAATGTATCCCGACTATCGGTGGTTCTCGTCTGCTTGTCGTTTCTAAATGTATCCCGACTATCGGTGTCTGGTGTCCGCTTGTCGTTTATAAATGTATCCCGACTATCGGTGTCTCGTGTCCGCTTGTCGTTTCTAAATGTATCCCGACTATCGGTGGTTCTCGTTCGCTTGTCGTTTCTAAATGTATCCCGACTATCGGTGTCTCGTGTCCGCTTGTCGTTTCTAAATTTATCCTGACTATTGGTGGTTCTCGTCCGCTTGTCGTTTCTAAATGTATCCCGACTATCGGTGTCTCGTGTCCGCTTGTCGTTTCTAAATGTATCCTGACTATCGGTGGTTCTCGTCCGCTTGTCGTTTCTAAATGTATCCCGACTATCGGTGGTTCTCGTCCACTTGTCGTTTCTAAATGTATCCCGACTATCGGTGGTTCTCGTGTCCGCTTGTCGTTTCTAAATGTATCCCGACTATCAGTGGTTCTCGTCCGCTTGTCGTTTCTAAATGTATCCCGACTATCGGTGTCTCGTGTCCGCTTGTCGTTTCTAAATGTATCCGGACTATCGGTGGTTCTCGTCCGCTTGTCGTTTCTAAATGTATCCGGACTATCGGTGGTTCTCGTCCGCTTGTCGTTTCTAAATGTATCCGGACTATCGGTGGTTCTCGTCCGCTTGCCGTTTCTAAATGTATCCCGACTATCGGTGGTTCTCGTCCGCTTGTCGTTTCTAAATGTATCCCGACTATCGGTGTGTCGTGTCCGCTTGTCGTTTCTAAATGTATCCCGACTATCGGTGGTTCTCGTCCGCTTGTCGTTTCTAAATGTATCCGATTATGGGTGGCTCGTGTCCGCTTGTCGTTTCTAAATGTATCCTGACTATCGGTGTCAAGTGTCTGCTTGTCGTTTCTAAATGTATCCCGACTATCGGTGGTTCTCGTCCGCTTGTCGTTTCTAAATGTATCCCGAATATCGGTGTCTCGTGTCCGCTTGTCGTTTCTAAATGTATCCCGACTATCGGTGGTTCTCGTGTCCGCTTGTCGTTTCTAAATGTATCCCGACTATCGGTGTCTCGTGTCCGCTTGTCGTTTCTAAATGTATCCAGACATAAAGACATAAAGACATAAAAGAAAAGTGCAACAAAGAGCCTCTTGGGCCCATCCTAGGTTGCACCCTCCCCCTCCCCCTCCACCAGTCTCGCCCCTTCAAATCACCTTACTCTACCTGCATAAAAGAAGGCTAATCCCACGAGTATTTATGAACTAATCCCTTCTCTGTAAAGTATTTATCTAATCTAATTTTGAAGGAAGCAAGTGTCACTGCATCAGCGGCATCCCCTGGTAGCATATTCCAATGTCCTACAACCCTTCTACTGAAAAATGACTGTCGTAACCTAGTCCTACTTTGTTTCATAATGAGTTTATGCTGATGACCTCTACCTCGATTTTCCCTATTGAACTCAAACATTCCCTTTAAATATCCAGAATGCTGACCATTTACAAATTTGAAGACTTCAATTAGATCTCCTCTTAGCCTTCTATATCTAAGTGAAAACATACCCAATTTTTGTAATCTATCTTCATAAGATAAACTACCAAGACAATTAACCATTTTTGTTGCCCTTTTTTGAACTCTTTCTAACAACCAGCAATCTTTCTCATATGTTGGAGACCAGGCTTGTACACAATACTCCAAATGTGGTCTAACGTATGCACAATACAGTTTTGTTATTACCTTTTCACTCTTGTAGGAAACGACACACTGATAGTCGGGATACATTTAGAAACGACAAACGGACGAGAACCACCGATAGTCGGGATACATTTAGAAACGACAAGCGGGCACGAGCCACCGATAGTCGGATACATTTAGAAACGACAAGCGGACGAGAACCACCGATAGTCGGGATACATTTAGAAACGACAAGCGGACACGAGACAGCGGTGTCTCGTGTCCGCTTGTCGTTTCTAAATGTATCCGGACTATCGGTGGTTCTCGTCCGCTTGTCGTTTCTAAATGTATCCCGACTATCAGTGTCTCGTGTCCGCTTGTCGTTTCTAAATGTATCCAGACTATCGGTGGTTCTCGTGTCCGCTTGTCGTGTCTAAATGTATCCAGACTATCGGTGGTTCTCGTGTCCGCTGGTCGTTTCTAAATGTATCCTGACTATCGGTGTCTCGTGTCCGCTTGTCGTTTCTAAATGTATCCCGACTATCGGTGTCTCGTGTCCGCTTGTCGTTTCTAAATGTATCCCGACTATCGGTGTGTCGTGTCCGCTTGTCGTTTCTAAATGTATCCCGACTATCGGTGGTTCTCGTCCGCTTGTCGTTTCTAAATGTATCCCGACTATCGGTGTCTCGTGTCCGCTTGTCGTTTCTAAATGTATCCCGACTATCGGTGGTTCTCGTCCGCTTGTCGTTTCTAAATGTATCCCGACTATCGGTGTCTCGTGTCCGCTTGTCGTTTCTAAATGTATCCGACTATCGGTGTCTCGTGTCCGCTTGTCGTTTCTAAATGTATCCAGACTATCGGTTGGTTCTCGTGTCCGCTGGTCGTTTCTAAATGTATCCGACTATTGGTGTCTCGTGTCCGCTTGTCGTTTCTAAATGTATCCGACTATCGGTGGTTCTCGTCCGCTTGTCGTTTCTTAATGTATCCCGACTATCGGTGGTTCTCGTCCGCTTGAAGTTTCTAAATGTATCAAGACTATCGGTGGTTCTCGTCCGCTTGTCGTTTCTAAATGTATCCGACTATGGGTGGTTCTCGTGTCCGCTTGTCGTTTCTAAATGTATCCCGACTATCGGTGGTTCTCGTCCGCTTGTGGTTTCTAAATGTATCCCGACTATCGGTGGTTCTCGTGTCCGCTTGTGGTTTCTAAATGTATCCCGACTATCGGTGGTTCTCGTCCCCTTGTCGTTTCTAAATGTATCCCGACTATCGGTGTCCGCTTGTCGTTTCTAAATGTATCCTGACTATCGGTGTCTCGTGTCCGCTTGTCGTTTCTAAATGTATCCCGACTATCGGTGTCTCGTGTCCGCTTGTCGTTTCTAAATGTATCCCGACTATCGGTGCCTCGTGTCCGCTTGTCGTTTCTAAATGTATCCCGACTATCGGTGGTTTTCGCGCGGCGCAAACTCAGAATATAATACAGCGTTACAAGTTACAACGTACGCTTTGTGGTGAAAAGTGCCGCCGTCAAAACTGCTCAATCTCCAAACCAGTTTGCGTCGCAGTAGTGGCGCCACCTGAGAAGCCACATATATTAACTGGCAGGTGGCAGCACCATACAGATACGGTTAACTACAGCATCTCAAGGGATAATAAGTAACTGCAGATGGGGACAGTAACATTGTATTGGGTACCGCGAGGAAATATATTTCACCGTTGCATCGTAACATAACACACTATTGAGTGGCCTCACTACCGGTACGAATAATGCATCGGGGTAGGATAAGTGACGAATTCTGTACATCAGTGAGATAATGTAATCAACCGAGCTGAGGCAAGTGAAAGCAAAACATGGTGTAACAGCAAATAACTAAATCGCCCCCAGCCTCAACTGGACTTAATCTTCAGTCTAACTAAACGACATACAGATAACAGTCGAAAGACGGCATTTGAGACAAGAGTGTATTTTCTACCCGAAAGACCACAACCAATGACAGCCCGAGGCTGGCAGGCACACGCGCATTGTGTAGTGTAGAAACTAGCGTTGTCGCACACATTCGGTCCACTGGCACGCCGCGAACGTGGGTTCGATTCCCGGTCCTGTCATGGTAGATAAAACACTAATGACGAAGCAAATACGTTCTTTTCTGAGCTTCGATACAATTGATTCCTCTCAAAGGTATCGCCTGACATTTTGTTTTGCCGATAGATAAGTAAGAATGGTCTCGAGCAGATCAACACTGATCTGCTGAATAGGTGCACGCCAGATATAACTAAAGCGAAATAACAGACAGGATACCCTAATTAAAACATTGCGTCAAAATTTTTCCCTAATCGATGATCTGATCAAATAACAAAATGCTACCAAACGAAATCAGCTTAAGCGATGACGAAAACGAAACAAAATACAACAGTTAACGCGGTATAAAAGCTCAAGCAACAACAAGGCTATCGTAATATAATAGCTATCAACACGTTTGTAAACCGAGATTTAAACATAATTGCATTGTAAAAGTTGAAGGTACGATCTAAGCGATATGCAGCAGCTATGCAAATGAATCGATACTGACAGAAGAGGAGACGCAGAGAGGCAGACAGACTGACAGAGAAGACAGACAGACAGCCAGACAGACGGACAGACGGACAGACGGACAGATAGAAGGACAGACAGACAGACAGACAGACAGACAGACAGACAGACAGACAGACAGACAGACAGACAGACAGACAGACAGACAGACAGACAGACAGACAGACAGACAGACAGACAGACAGACAGACAGACATACAGACAGACAGACAGACAGACAGACAGACAGACAGACAGACAGACAGACAGACAGACAGACAGACAGACAGACAGACAGACAGACAGACAGACAAACAAACAGACAGGCAAGCCAATCTGCCGGCAAGGCGAAATGGAGACACACCAACATCCAGCGACACCCATACTTCGACGAGTTGAAGGGAAGCTCAGGGGCGTTACAAGGTCACGACCTTGACCGGGGCGTTACAAGGGAACGACCTTGACCGGGGCGTTACAAGGGCACGACCTTGACCGAGGCGTTACAAGGTCACGACCTTGACCGGGGCGTTACAAGGACGTGATCTTGACATGAGGATGCCCGGGGCGTTATTAGGTCCATCTATCAGGCACAGCGGCCGGTGAAACAGCTGAGCAGCGGGTTACTGCAGCGCTGCGCATGATACGAAGCAAGTTTGTGAGCAGTTTGTGTCTAGTCTGTGTTGAGTGATGTAGACCAATTGAGTGATATTGAGTGGTAGAGTCAAAGCAGGTGGTGCACGAGAAACACTATAGGTAGAATGCAGAACGCAATAGGAAAATAGAGAGGCATGATTGTCAAAACTTAACAAAAATGTTCAGAAACTTGAACGAATCCATGAAAACAACAAACAGGGTCAAAATCTGCATTGTCCTTCAAATTACGAGTGAAAACATTTCCCAGAATGTTGCTGCGAAGTTTGCAAATAACCGTACCTCCGCAAAAACAACGTCACCGACGCCCGCGCACCCTGTTTTGATATACATGCTTATCTCTCACACGGCCAGCACGCAGCATCGCTCAATGTGGTGGACGTTTAGTTCCAAGTCGCGTCTCCTGTTTAAACAGCGCGTTTAGTTCCAAGTCGCGTCTCCTGTTTAAACAGCGCGTTTAGTTCCAAGTCGCGTCTCCTGTTTAAACAGCGCGTGGCGGTCATACAATAAAACAAGGCGCTCACCATTATCCCATGTGTCTAGTCTTATGTGTCATGTCTTATACCATGTGTCTAGTCTTGTGCCATGTCTTTTACGATGTGCACACATTCAGTTCAATAAAACATGTGTTGTCATCACATTACAATACGACCGCGCATGTGCATGTGTAGAATATGGGCGACAACCTACAACTGTGTGCGTGTGATCTGCCTCGCGCTTTCGCACCGTACAATACAACAAATTGTGTCATGTCGCGTTTGATCTGTCGCGCGCACTCGCTCCTTACAATAAATAACACTGGCGCACGGTAACAAGCTCACTGATCGGCCCGGCGGAGGCGGGGTAGGAGCTACATCGGCGGTGACGGCGGCGGGCAGGCGGCGGTGGCATTGGAGGGTGACCTGATTTAGGCTAAAAATGTTTAGATCTATGTTGTGTGATACTAAATTATTAGTCATATGCCAGCCTCAAACGCACAGTGATCACACTATATGTGATTTCAGTATATGCAACATTAAATTGACAGCCGCCGCCATCGCCGCTGTTCCTATTCCATCAACAACCCTGACTCCTGACAGTGACCCCTGACAGTGACACCCTGACGGCGACCCCTAACGGCGACCCTTGACCCCTGACCCTCCGGCCGGCCTTACCACTATTTGTGTATTTCAACCAGCGGAAACACTGGCCAGTCTCCATATATCCCGTATATAAACAACGCACGTGATCTGTTCACCGTAACAACTGGCCGGAACACTCGGGCTGCGGTCCTCCTCGACCTTGACCCGGGTCAAGGTCACGACTGATATCGAGCCTCGTCGCCGCCTTCGAGCGGAGGTGTCCAGGTGGTAGTGGTAGGAAGTAGACATGTTTCTCCAGTCCGATCCTACCTGCAGAATGCAGTGTTGTGTTCCGATCCTCTTCCATTCACCAGATGTTGATCTGTCTCTCCAGAACACTCCTACCCGCTGTTCATTGGTCCTTATCGTTACTTCACTCCTACCCGCTGGTCGTTGATCCAACTCGTCCGTCCACTCCTACCCCACCTCAGCCCTGCCGCCGGGGTCGCGCGCCAGTCTCTTCAGCGGCCATGACGTTACGTGATGACGTCACACAGCCTAGCCGACCTTGACCTTGATGCCCGTGTCGAGGTGCAGGGTCTGCTTCATCAATTCGTACGTACTGAAAGATACGGCGACCATGGGGATCGCTCGCATATAGTTGATGGACATGCCCCGGTAGAGGCCGCGCACTACGCCGTTATCCTTGTGGATGATGCGCAGAGTCTGGACCATACCCATGCTGCAACACAAAGGCGGACGGTTCAAATCCCGACGGAGACAAACTTTTCAATACACGGTGTCAACATAAACACTGGTGTGGTTGGCTGGGAGAGTGCTACGGTTGTGGCAGATACATTAGCATATATACTAAATATAGATAATGCATTTGTGTTTATCAAGAGGTAACTCTACTATTCATATGAACATACAGTGAGAAGCAGGGCGATGGCAAATATTTTCAGAAATGACGCAAGGTTGTAATGGCAGTGAATACACCTGTTACGCCCGTTACGACTCTGCAAACACTCTCGGTTTCAAGCAGAGGCATAGCAATACCAAACACGTGCCAGACACGTGCACGGGAACTACAGAGGGCCATATAACACGTGCCATGCACGTGCACGGAACTACAGAGGCCCATATAACACGTGCCAGGCACGTGCACGGGAACTACAGAGGCCCATATAACACGTGCCAGGCACGTGCACGGGAACTACAGAGGCCCATATAACACGTGCCAGACACGTGCACGGGAACTACAGAGGCCTATATAACACGTGCCAGACACGTGCACGGGAACTACAGAGGCCTATATAACACGTGCCAGACACGTGCACGGGAACTACAGAGGCCTATATAACACGTGCCAGACACGTGCACGGGAACTACAGAGGCCTATATAATACGTGCCAGACACGTGCACGGGAACTACAGAGGCCTATTTAACACGTGCCAGACACGTGCACGGGAACTACAGAGGCCTATATACACATCACACTAACATAGACCAATATTGTCTTCTAGCTACAATGCAACGACGGAATTTACACCTTTGTACGTGCATTTACAACTTATTTATGGGAAATTCCAGGACAGATCACCAAGGCATGGCAACCACACCCTCTCATATTTCGCTCCAAAATGGTGTATGGGGTTATCCTGTGCGCTTTTTTCGATTTTGTTGTACAATCGTCAGGTCACGAGGTCACAAGATACGGGTCAGCGAAAATGCAGGTCAAGGTCAAACATGAAACTACGTTTGCCATTATATCCCCATGATGAAAATAGATATCAGGGTAAAATTATACATCATTAGAAAGAGGAAGAAACATAGAATGTGATGACATGTAAATTGAACTCCTAATGTCAATATTTGATAGCTTGACCTGATACCTTCATTTCAGGTCAAGGTAAAACAATGTTTGCCCGCTCCGATTTGTTTAATTTACATAAAAACTTAGGCATGTATTTGGTAAAATGCATGCAAAATTTCGCGGTGCACACAAACTCCTTGGGGGGTCAACAGGGGCCATATGTCATGACCTCATTTGACCTGTGAGTTAACGAATCTAGACATTCCTCCAAATGTAAGCAATATGGGCAATGGGCATCATTCGAGAGCATTTGTCCCATATAATGCACCTGTGATATTAATTTCACTTTAAAAAAAATTCAAGCGTGTTGTCCTCGGATGAACATCCGTCGCGACAGCTTTCTGTATCACCTATCACAACTGTGCACTAGGGTGCAGACAATGCCGAACATTTGTTGATTTTCCCAGGTTTTCACACGTATTCCCATGCTATTGGGAATAACATATTGGGAATAACAGCACGTATAACATTTCATGTTATACGTGCTGAATAACATGAAAACATTTATTTTACTCTAAAACATTTGGTTTCGGTCGGACTAAGCGCAATCCTCGAAACACATTTTATCTTCAGCGCCGGCTATTGAACACAAGATGAACATCACGCTATACGACTGGAAACAGGCTCACGGTAACGCTCTTGGCGAGAGAAACCAACGTTATAACACACTGTTCTAAAAGCGATACCTTTGGATTGACTGGTCAGCAAACATATGTCACAACATACCATATGACCCCAAACCCAAACCTCATGAATGTATGCGCCAATACTTAATTGTTTCAGCAACAGGCAGATGGTATGTGTTGACATGTTTGCAGGCCAGTATATATCTAAAGTATCGTTTTTAGAGCATTTTGTGTGTCATAAACTTGGTTTCTTTCTCCAAGAGCTTTACAATGAGCCCATTTCCAGCCTATTGTAGCGTGTTGTTCATTTTTACTCCATAGCCGGCACAGAAGGAAAACAAAAACATTTCTTTAAAAATCACTTGCTCTGACCGGAAAACTGTTTGAAGCAAAATAAATGTGGTTACGTTATTCAGTACGTAGAATAGCATGGGAATACGTGTGAAAACCTGGAAAAATCAACAAATGTGCGGCATTGTCTACACCCTAGTGAACAGTTGTGATAGGTGATACAGAAAGCTGTCGCGACGGATGTTCATCCGAGGACAACACGCTTTAATTGCAAACAAAGTGTGAAGTTGATAGCATGCATGAAATCGATACATTCTATGGGACAGGTGCTGACGAATGATGCCCATATTGCCTACATTTGGAGGAATGTCGCGATTCGTTAACTCGCAGGTCAAATGAGGTCATGACATATGACCCCTGTTGACCCCAAGGAGTTTCAGTTGCACCGCGAAATTTTGCATGCATAAATACCAAATACATGGCCAAACTTTTGTATACATTTCGAAAAAAATCGGAGCGGCACACATTGTTTGACCTTGACCTGAAATAAAGGTCATAAGGTCAAACAATTAAATAATGAACTTAGGGGTTAAATCTGCATGTCATCACATTCTCTGTTTCTTCCTCTTTCTAATGATGCATAATTTTACCCCGATATATATTTTCATCATGGAGATATAAAGGCAAATGTAGTAGGATGTTTGACCTTGACCTGAATTTTCGCTGACCCGTATCTTGTGACCCCGTGACCTGACGACCATAGACATTGAAAAATCGAAATCAGCGCCAAGGATAACCCTTGGCGCTGGTACGCCGTTTTGGAGCGAAATCTGGGAGGGTGTGGTATACATTTCCACCCTTACTTTGGTGATTTGTCCTGGCATTGCCCTTAAACTAGTCAACTACACAAATCACACTGCACCAAAAAAGGTAATTCACAGCCAGCCATGCCGTGCATTTTATTATTAGCGAGACAAGTCATGATTGGGGCATGTTAAAGCGAGGGTTGACATCCATTGCAATATACGTAACAACACAACACAACAACAACAACAACAACAAGCACAGCAGTCGGGAACCAGCCGCAAGAGCTTAAACTAGCTGTGTGAAGGTGCCAAAAGGACATGTGCCACCTGCAATGATTGTAAAACTTCAAAACTTGATATATTTCCCTGGACCAAAGACCGGTACTGCGAAACGGCGGTTTAGGAGGTATTGAGGGTGTTATTATCGCCGCATTCCCAAGTAATGTCTCCAACTGGACATGAGAGGGGCGGTTCAGGCCACTAGATGTCCACTTTGTACTTTTTACAAACATTCCACACACATGAGCCGGACACACAGGACATGTAGAGGAAGTCGAAAGAGTGAAGCTAAGTGGACAGAGGAAAATGTGAGTAGAGATATCCCGGAGAAGCGGAGTGAACAGGGCCTGGCGTGATCACGCGGAACACTGATATCTGCAGGAGATAGTCCTCTGATATCTGATCCGACAGTCCTTTGATATCCAGATACAGTCCAGAAAATACACAAATGTCAAGGACAGTATGTTGATTTTTCAGAAGCATCAAAATCAATGGGAAAGGCAGGACACAGGACACAGCACAGCTTAGAACACAGAGCAGGACGCATAACAGCGTGGAAGGCGCGGCAAAAGGAAAATAACACAGAGCAGGACGCATAACAGCGTGGAAGGCGCGGCAAAAGGAAAACAACACAGCGCAGGACGCATGACAGTATGGAAGGCGCGGTAAAATAACACAGAGCAGAACGCATAACAGTGTGGAAGGCGCGGTAAAAGGAAAATAACACAGAGCAGGACGCATAACAGCGTGGAAGGCGCGGCAAAAGGAAAATAACACAGAGCAGGACGCATAACAGCGTGGAAGGCGCGGCAAAAGGAAAATAACACAGAGCAGAACGCAGCTAACAGTATGGAAGGCGCGGTAAAAGAACACAGAGCAGAACGCATAACAGTGTGGAAGGCGCGGTAAAAGTAAAACAACACAGAGAGGGACGCATGACAGTATGGAAGGCGCGGTAAAAGGAAAACAACACAGCGCAGGACGCATGACAGTGTGGAAGGCGCGGTAAAAGGAAAATAACACAGCGCAGGACGCATAACAGTGTGGAAGGCGCGGTAAAAGTAAAACAACACAGAGAGGGACGCATAACAGTGTGGAAGGCGCGGTAAAAGGAAAACAACACAGCGCAGGACGCATGACAGTGTGGAAGGCGCGGTAAAAGGAAAACAACACAGCGCAGGACGCATGACAGTGTGGAAGGCGCGGTAAAAGGAAAACAACACAGCGCAGGACGCATGACAGTGTGGAAGGCGCGGTAAAAGGAAAACAACACAGCGCAGGACGCATGACAGTATGGAAGGCGCGGTAAAAGGAAATAACACAGCGCAGGACGCATGACAGTATGGAAGGCGCGGTAAAAGGAAAACAACACAGCGCAGGACGCATGACAGTATGGAAGGCGCGGTAAAAGGAAAACAACACAGCGCAGGACGCATGACAGTGTGGAAGGCGCGGTAAAAGGAAAACAACACAGCGCAGGACGCAGATAACAGCGTGGAAGGCGCGGTAAAAGGAAAACAGCACAGAGCAGGACGCAGATAACAGTGTGGAAGGCGCGGTAAAAGGAAAACAACACAACGCAGGACGCATGACAGTGTGGAAGGCGCGGTAAAAGGAAAACAACACAGCGCAGGACGCATGACAGTGTGGAAGGCGCGGTAAAAGGAAAACAACACAGCGCAGGACGCATGACAGTGTGGAAGGCGCGGTAAAAGGAAAACAACACAGCGCAGGACGCAGCTAACAGTATGGAAGGCGCGGTAAAAGAACACAGAGCAGGACGCATGACAGTATGGAAGGCGCGGTAAAAGGAAAACAACACAGCGCAGGACGCATGACAGTGTGGAAGGCGCGGTAAAAGGAAAACAACACAGCGCAGGACGCATGACAGTGTGGAAGGCGCGGTAAAAGGAAAACAACACAGCGCAGGACGCAGATAACAGCGTGGAAGGCGCGGTAAAAGGAAAACAACACAGCGCAGGACGCATGACAGTGTGGAAGGCGCGGTAAAAGGAAAACAGCACAGAGCAGGACGCAGATAACAGCGTGGAAGGCGCGGTAAAAGGAAAACAACACAGCGCAGGACGCATGACAGTGTGGAAGGCGCGGCAAAAGGAAAACAGCACAGAGCAGGACGCAGATAACAGTGTGGAAGGCGTGGTAAAAGAAAAACAACACAGCGCAGGACGCATGACAGTGTGGAAGGCGCGGTAAAAGGAAAACAACACAGCGCAGGACGCATGACAGTGTGGAAGGCGCGGTAAAAGGAAAACAACACAGCGCAGGACGCATGACAGTATGGAAGGCGCGGTAAAAGGAAAACAACACAGCGCAGGACGCATGACAGTATGGAAGGCGCGGCAAAAGGAAAACAGCACAGAGCAGGACGCATGACAGCGTGGAAGGCGCGGTAAAAGGAAAACAACACAGCGCAGGACGCATGACAGTGTGGAAGGCGCGGTAAAAGGAAAACAACACAGCGCAGGACGCATGACAGTATGGAAGGCGCGGTAAAAGGAAAACAACACAGCGCAGGACGCATGACAGTATGGAAGGCGCGGCAAAAGGAAAACAGCACAGAGCAGGACGCAGATAACAGTGTGGAAGGCGCGGTAAAAGGAAAACAACACAGCGCAGGACGCATGACAGTGTGAAAGGCGCGGTAAAAGGAAAACAACACAGCGCAGGACGCATGCCAGTATGGAAGGCGCGGTAAAAGGAAAACAACACAGCGCAGGACGCAGATAACAGCGTGGAAGGCGCGGTAAAAGGAAAACAACACAGCGCAGGACGCATGACAGTATGGAAGGCGCGGTAAAAGGAAAACAACACAGCGCAGGACGCATGACAGTGTGGAAGGCGCGGCAAAAGGAAAACAGCACAGAGCAGGACGCAGATAACAGTGTGGAAGGCACGGTAAAAGGAAAACAACACAGCGCAGGACGCATGACAGTGTGGAAGGCGCGGTAAAAGGAAAACAACACAGCGCAGGACGCATGACAGTATGGAAGGCGCGGTAAAAGGAAAACAACACAGCGCAGGACGCATAACAGCGTGGAAGGCGCGGTAAAAGGAAAACAACACAGCGCAGGACGCAGATAACAGCGTGGAAGGCGCGGTAAAAGGAAAACAACACAGCGCAGGACGCATGACAGTATGGAAGGCGCGGTAAAAGGAAAACAACACAGCGCAGGACGCATGACAGTGTGGAAGGCGCGGTAAAAGGAAAACAACACAGCGCAGGACGCATGACAGTATGGAAGGCGCGGTAAAAGGAAAACAGCACAGAGCAGGACGCAGATAACAGCGTGGAAGGCGCGGTAAAAGGAAATGCGATTGCGAACGCTCAGAACGTAAACCAAAAGCCGCGAGGAGCACCTGTGTTTCTTTGAAGTACCCGAGCTCCACACTCAATAGGAACAGTCTTCCGGAAAAACACATAGTATTATTAGAGGGACCGGGGTACACCAAGTCCGGTCGTGCGGAAACGAATACGCCCCACGGCTATGTATCTACACAAACATAATATTACTAGTGACAAACACTCCAAAATAACAACAAAGGAAACTCCAAATGGTACTTTACTACGCTACTTTTCGCACTTTACTTCACTACTTTTGCACCATGCCACTTCTCTGGTCACATCGGCCATTCAGTCACAAACCCTGTGTAGTGCAGTGTGCCTAGCTACATCAAGCTGTTAGACATCACGTTAGGCAACAACCCCTGCCGCAACATAAACCCAAGCCGAGACAAGCAGAGCGCACAAGTACAGCATGTCTCACTTACTCGCTGTGGCCGCCGACGAGACAAGATCGAAGAGGGGCGCCAGAACAGAAGAAGAAAACGCATTAGTGACGTACGGGTTCAGAGCCACAATCTCCGGACAAGGGAGCTGATAAAAGCCGGTGAAGTCGGTGACAAAAGGAAACAGATTGAGGTCGTAGACACCGAGCAGGAATAACCCACCAGAATACATCGCAGGTGGCGAAATTCTGCGTGAGGTTAATCGTGATGATGAGAATTAAAATAACCGGTAGCCTCATAATAAGTAAGTAAATAAATACATTAAGGCCGAAATTATATTCTTGGATATTTCGCTATTGAAGCTTCGTCAACATTGCTGACGAAGCTTCAATAGCGAAATATCCAAGAATATAATTTCGGCCTTGATTTATTGATTTACTTACTTATTATGAGGTTACCGGTTATTTTAATTCTCACCATCAGAATACAGTGACACAACGGGGACAAACAAAATATCTTAAAAGAGAGCTGTTTGAGATGCAATAGAGAAAGAACAATCAGGATGAACCGAAGATTAACAGGGTGAACCATAGATACACAAAGTGAACTGCTAGAGCAAGACCATGTGAATTGTCAAGAACGTGCTGGAAAAGAGTAAAGAACACATGCACGAACAAGAGAACACACTTTCCACTCTCCGTATGTCAGACAGTATGTCAGAATAGGGAGAAACAGACAGATATCTAACTTGTCAGCCAACTTCCTCATGCGCATAGTCCTGGGTGTGAAAGGCAGTATCTGATCTGTGAAGAACGGGCCATGACTATGCTAACATACAGGTGTGTACTCAGTCCGGCCTCGTGCGTGGCCGGAAATTCAAATGACGACCACCGAACACACGAAATGTAAACTGACCAACCACTTGGACATCATTTCCTCATCTTACACAGGTTAATCGCAGCATTCGACGAGTCTACCTCGTGCTAAGACACTAAGGTACATACATGTATAACCCGCTTCCGAAACCCAGCCAGACCCCAGGCGGCCCCATTGACTCTTATCAACCAGCACACACAAACACTCGAACACCCCTCTCCTACTCACCTCTACCGAAGCACCCCACCCTCGCCGCCTCCACCAACACACCCCTCTCCTCCCAGCCTGTCCTCCACCTTAAACACACACCCGCCCTCACCGCCGCCACCACCAACACACCCTCTCCTCCACCTCACCCACACACCCTCCCTCGCCGCCGCCTTCACCAACACACCCCTCTCCTCCCTGCCTGTCCTCCACCTCACCCACACACCCGCCCTCGCCGCCGCCTCCACCAACACACCCCTCTCCTCCCTGCCTGTCCTCCACCTCACCCACACACCCGCCCTCACCACCGCCTCCACCAACACACCCCTCTCCTCCCTGCTTGTCCTCCACCTCACCCACACACCCGCCCTCGCCGCCGCCTCCACCAACACACCCCTCTCCTCCACCTCACCCACACACCCGCCCTCGCCGCCGCCTCCACCAACACACCCCTCTCCTCCCTGCTTGTCCTCCACCTCACCCACACACCCGCCCTCGCCGCCGCCTCCACCAACACACCCCTCTCCTCCACCTTACCCACACACCCCGCCCTCGCCGCCGCCTCCACCAACACATCCCTCTCCTCCCTGCCTGTCCTCCACCTCACCCACACACCCGCCCTCGCCGCCGCCTCCACCAACACACCCCTCTCCTCCCTGCCTGTCCTCCACCTTACCCCCACACACCGCCCTCGCCGCCGCCTCCACCAACACACCCCTCTCCTCCCTGCTTGTCCTCCACCTCACCCACACACCCGCCCTCACCGCCGCCACCACCAACACACCCTCTCCTCCACCTTACCCACACACCCCGCCCTCGCCGCCGCCACCAACACACCCCTCTCCTCCCTGCCTGTCCTCCACCTCACCCACACACCCGCCCTCGCCGCCGCCTCCACCAACACACCCCTCTCCTCCCTGCCTGTCCTCCACCTTACCCCCACACACCGCCCTCGCCGCCGCCTCCACCAACACCCCCTTCTCCTCCCTGCTTGTCCTCCACCTCACCCACACACCCGCCCTCGCCGCCGCCTCCACCAACACACCCCTCTCCTCCACCTTACCCACACACCCCGCCCTCGCCGCCGCCTCCACCAACACATCCCTCTCCTCCCTGCCTGTCCTCCACCTCACCCACACACCCGCCCTCGCCGCCGCCTCCACCAACACACCCCTCTCCTCCCTGCCTGTCCTCCACCTTACCCCCACACACCGCCCTCGCCGCCGCCTCCACCAACACCCCCTTCTCCTCCCTGCCTGTCCTCCACCTCACCCACACACCCCGCCCTCGCGGCCGCCTCCACCAACACAGAGCAGACGGACAGACTTACCCGAACTTTTTCGTCTCCGGCGACATGTAGGCCAGCTGCATCCGCCGGCGTGTGACGTCAAACGGGTAGCTGACGCTCTGTGCGCATGCGCCCGCCATCCCGCCGCACAGCAGCTTGGCGGGCACGGCCAGCACCAGGCCACCTGTCGGACGCGGCGGAAACTAGTAGTTAGCCGCAGCACCGGCAGATGGCAACGGCGACGTTTCACGAAGCGGTTGAGTGTGGCGGGGGGATGTAGAAGTTATACGCACAATGCAGTGTGGCTTTCCAGCACTGTGCTATTGCTGTGAGTAACACATCAGCTACCAAAATAACATGCTATGAAGGAATTAAAAACAAACTACTATGTAAAAGACATGTCAGCATGGAGATGGAGACCCCTGATATCTTCAAAACGAACAGTGTCTCCGTACCAGCAAGAACGGACCTAGACTTACAGGCCACTTTCAGATAATGGTACATGTTTGACGACATATTTTAGAATAAGCATACACAACAAACTTTGAGCTATTGCACAATATGTACACGTGGTACAATCTCTTCCCCCACCCACGCCAGCACAGCATGGGTGCACTTCACCCATACACCCTGCAGCGCATCACAACACCTCTCTAAACCATCCCGACACCCCACCCTACCGAACCCTGCGGAACATCAGACGGACCCTGGTGGCACGCTGGGGTGTGGTGTATGGGTGCACTTCACCAATACACCCTGCAGCGCATCAGAACACCTCTCTAAACCATCCCGACACGTCACCCTACCGAACCCTGCGGAACATCAGACGGACCCTGGTGGCACGCTGGGGTGTGGTGTATGGGTGCACTTCACCAATACACCCTGCAGCGCATCACAACACCTCTAAACCATCCCGACACCCCACCCTACAGAACGCGTAATTTGTATTCCAGTCACGTACTCGCCACCTCGCCACCATTCCAGTCACGTACTCGGGTTCAAAGACAAGCCCATGCTCCGAAACTATGGGACCGATCTGGGTCATTTCTTCCCCATTCGATCCGGCGTGGTCCAAAACAGTGTCGTCCTGAGTTTGATCCATTTTGGTCCAATTTAAGTGGACCAAATTGGACCAAAACCACACAAAACGGTTTTTGGTAGTTTTGGTCTAATTTGGACCACTTAGAGTGGACCAATCTGTATCACATTGAAAACAACACCGTTTTCGGCCACGCCGGATCGAATGGTGAAGAAATGACTAGCATCGGTCCCATAGTTTCGGAGCCTGGGCTCGTATTTGAACCCAATTGGTGGCGAGTACGTGACTGGAATACAAATTACGCCTACCGAACCCTGCGAACATCAGACGGACCTTGGTGGCGCTTAGCGTCAACCGAGCCCTCTCTCCGTGTAGGGCCGCGGGGCTCCAGTCACCCCCTGTTAATAATTCATACGACTTCATGTTCTACTGCTCTCTCTCTATTTAAGGAGGCATTAGGTGAATGGTAATCTGGGCTTAACGACGCAGCAAGGTGAGGCCGCAACAACATTACGGGACGGGAATCCTCACACACATGGGTTGCGACTGCACGGTAGTGGTGAGGCTCGAACCTGGGACGTTCCGATCACATTAAGGGCACTCACCCACTGCAGCACGACTACACCCGTCGCGCTGTGTTTGACTACACCACTCACCTGTGTTTTCCTTGCACGGGTTACAGGTGTACTCGGACAGGTGCCCACTGCAGCACGACTACACCGTCGCGCTGTGTTTGTCTGCACCACTCACCTGTGTTTTCCTTGCACGGGTTACAGGTGTACTCGGACAGGTGCCCACTGCAGCACGACTACACCGTCGCGCTGTGTTTGACTACACCACTCACCTGTGTTTTCCTTGCACGGGTTGCAGGTGTACTCGGACAGGTGCCCACTGCAGCACGCCCACTGCAGCACGACTACACCGTCGCGCTGTGTTTGACTACACCACTCACCTGTGTTTTCCTTGCACGGGTTACAGGTGTACTCGGACAGGTGCCCACTGCAGTACGACTACACCGTCGCGCTATATTTGACTACACCACTCACCTGTGTTTTCCTTGCACGGGTTGCAGGTGTACTCGGACAGGTGCCCACTGCAGCACGACTACACCGTCACGCTGTGTTTGACTACACCACTCACCTGTGTTTTCCTTGCACGGGTTGCAGGTGTACTCGGACAGGTGCCGCATGCAGAGGTACTTCATCCGCTCGAAGATGTAGAAGCTGAGCCCCGCGTATGGCACCATCCCACACATGGTGGCGGCGAACCCGCGGTACAGAGCGCGCGGCCCGCCCTCCTGCGGACAGAACGCCAAACACAAGTACGGTGAGTAATCGAAACGGTACAACGATATCTTAGGGCAATACACAACACTAATCAGTGCGGTTCCCAACAGAAATAACTGCCAGGTACCAGGGAAACGAAAAGAGACCATATTCTAGCGTAGGTAAACCACACGTCCAAATTGTGAAGAATGTATGGTTAACGCATGTGATGAGAAAGAAGTGTATGTGACAAAGAAGTGATCCATATTGATGATCCATATGAGATGACAAAGAAGTATATGTGACAACGAAGTGATCCATATTGATGATCCATATGATATGACAAAGAAGTATATGTGACAACGAAGTGATCCATATTGATGATCCATATGAGATGACAAAGAAGTATATGTGACAACGAAGTGATCCATATTGATGATCCATATGAGATGACAAAGAAGTATATGTGACAACGAAGTGATCCATATTGATGATCCATATGAGATGACAAAGAAGTATATGTGACAACGAAGTGATCCATATTGATGATCCATATGAGATGACAAAGAAGTATATGTGACAACGAAGTGATCCATATTGATGATCCATATGAGATGACAAAGAAGTATATGTGACAACGAAGTGATCAATATTGACGATCCATATGAGATGACAAAGAAGTATATGTGACAACGAAGTGATCCATATTGATGATCCATATGAGATGACAAAGAAGTATATGTGACAACGAAGTGATCCATATTGATGATCCATATGAGATGACAAAGAAGTATATGTGACAACGAAGTGATCAATATTGATGATCCATATGATATGACAAAGAAGTATATGTGACAACGAAGTGATCCATATTGATGATCCATATGAGATGACAAAGAAGTATATGTGACAACGAAGTGATCCATATTGATGATCCATATGAGATGACAAAGAAGTATATGTGACAACGAAGCGATCCATATTGATGATCCATATGAGATGACAAGGAAGTATATGTGACAACGAAGTGATCCATATTGATGATCCATATGAGACGACAAAGAAGTATATGTGACAACTAAGTGATCCATACTCAACAAGATGAGAAATAAACTAATTATAACAATGACATCCATCCTCGCCCACATTAACAGATGAGAAACAGGTTAATTATATGCACAACACAAAAACGAGAAACATGAGGTTGCACGACGCCAGTTCGAAACCCACTACAGCTCACAGTACCCGCATGCCTCCCAATAAAGACGGACGATCGTCTCGCAAAAGAGATGGGCCACCCAGTACTTTAATCGCCCACAATAGAGGTGAGCCAAACATTATTCACCTCCCTGACAATATAGATGGCCAACCAGTAGCTTTCTCTCTCAGATTAGAGATGGGCCATCAAGTACTCACCTCACAACAATTGAGATGGTCCACCCAGTACTCACCTCCCTGACAATAGAGGTGGCCACGTGGACTATGCCGTTGTACTTGTGTTCGCCGGTGACCTGGAACGCCAGCCTCGCCCTGATCGTGTCCAGGGGGTAGGTGAAGAAGACCGCCGTCACGCCCGCCATAGAGCCGCTGGCGAACGTACCGATGTGGCTGTTCGGCCCCAGCATCGAACGGAACGTCTGCAAACAGATGGTCATGTGATGAGTGTTGGTCCAAGTGGTGGTTTGGGTTTGGCTTTGGACTCCGCAGCACCCAAACCAAACCCGGAGCGATTATATGGTGTGATTATATGGAGTGATTATATGGCGTGATTATATGGCGCGATTATATGGTGTGATTATATGGCGTGATCATGTCGTGATCATGTCGTGATCATGTCGTGATTATGTGGCGTGATTATATGGCGTGATTATATGGCGTGATTATATGGTGTGATTATATGGTGTGATTATATGGTGTGATTATATGGTGTGATTATATGGTGTGATTATATGGTGTGATTATATGGTGTGATTATATGACGTGATTATATGGCGTGATTATATGACGTGATTATATGGTGTGATTATATGGCGTGATTATATGGTGTGATTATATGGTGTGATTATATGGTGTGATTATATGGTGTGATTATATGGCGCGATTATATGGTGTGATTATATGGCGTGATTATATGGCGTGATTATATGGTGTGATGATATGGTGTGATTATATGGTGTGATTATATGGTGTGATTATATGTCGTGATCATGTCGTGATCATGTCGTGATTATATGGCGTGATTATATGGTGTGATTATGTGGCGTGATGATATGGCGCCCATGGCGGTTGGTGCCTGTCGAACACGAAGGACGCACCTGACAACTATTAACACTGAACACACCATTTGCACACAGCGGGGGGAGGTCGAGAGACTACTGGGTTCAGCAGGGCATAGAGCGTCTACGAGGTAGAGGGGGTCACATAACATCTGAATTCCCACAGTGTCATACTGCATACACTTAGAATGAGAAGACGCAGAGCTAAATACATATTTCGACTGTGGTTTCGATAGTTAATGGTTTTCTGATACGAGCGAATAGCCGCAGACGTCAATATTGGTCAAATGCTTCAAACTAGAGCCCTTCATGGAATGGGAATCCCCATGGAACCCATGGAACGGGATGGAAATGGGTGGGAATGGGGCCATTTCTGGAAATGTAACGGAATGGAACGGGTTTGGGACAGACTATATCATTTTTTAGCACCACAAAAAGTGAAATATGCTGAAACGGGTGGAAATGGGAGTCCATCAATTATGAATTCGGATTTGGATTTGGGTCTGGCTGAAACGGGTTTGGGTCTGGCTGAATGGGCTGGAACGGGATGGGGGCTGACAATGTGTCCCATAAAGGGCTCTACTTCAAACCATCTTGAAACCAACGAAGTAGCATCGGGCCACTTTTGGTGAAAACGGTCAACTCCTGCAAGCTACTCATGTTTATGTTTTGCTTGTGTGCAGAGTGCACGGTTGCGTTTCTGACTCTCCTAGTCGGTAATATAGCGTTGAAGCCGAGTCATTCTCGAACCGCTCATGAGTGACTCAGCGCTACCCCGAGGGCTACCAAATGCCGCTGTTAAACGACACCGAGGGCTACCAAATACCGCTGTTAAACGACAGCGTGCGAAATCGCCGAACCACAACAATGCAGCAGAACATCGAGCCGGAAAGCGGACAGCAGGCCCAGTGGAGGCTGGGATGAATACAAGGCTGGGAGGCTGGGACAGAGGCTGGGATAAGAGGCTGGGAGGCTGGGACAGAGGCTGGGATAAAAGGCTGGGAGGCTGGGACAGAGGCGGAGGCTGGGGTAGAGGCTGGGATAAAAGGCTGGGAGGCTGGGACAGAGGCTGGGATAAAAGGCTGGGAGGCTGGGACAGAGGCTGGGATAAAAGGCTGGGAGGCTGGGACAGAGGCTGGGATAAAAGGCTGGGAGGCTGGGACAGAGGCTGGGATAAGAGGCTGGGAGGCTGGGATAAGAGGCTGGTATATAGGCTGGGACAAAGGCTGGGATAAAAGGCTGGGAGGCTGGGACAGAGGCTGGGATAAAAGGCTGGGAGGCTGGGATAAGAGGCTGGGATAAAAGGCTGGGAGGCTGGGATAAGAGGCTGGGATAAAAGGCTGGGAGGCTGGGGTAGAGGCTGGGATAAAAGGCTGGGAGGCTGGGACAGAGGCTGGGATAAAAGGCTGGGAGGCTGGGACAGAGGCTGGGATAAAAGGCTGGGAGGCTGGGATAAGAGGCTGGGATAAAAGGCTGGGAGGCTGGGACAGAGGCTGGGATAAGAGGCTGGGAGGCTGGGATAAGAGGCTGGTATATAGGCTGGGACAAAGGCTGGGATAAAAGGCTGGGAGGCTGGGACAGAGGCTGGGATAAAAGGCTGGGAGGCTGGGACAGAGGCTGGGATAAAAGGCTGGGAGGCTGGGATAAGAGGCTGGGATAAAAGGCTGGGAGGCTGGGGTAGAGGCTGGGATAAAAGGCTGGGAGGCTGGGGTAGAGGCTGGGATAAAAGGCTGGGAGGCTGGGACAGAGGCTGGGATAAGAGGCTGGGAGGCTGGGATAAGAGGCTGGTATATAGGCTGGGACAAAGGCTGGGATAAAAGGCTGGGAGGCTGGGACAGAGGCTGGGATAAAAGGCTGGGAGGCTGGGACAGAGGCTGGGATAAAAGGCTGGGAGGCTGGGATAAGAGGCTGGGATAAAAGGCTGGGAGGCTGAGGTAGAGGCTGGGATAAAAGGCTGGGAGGCTGGGGTAGAGGCTGGGATAAAAGGCTGGGAGGCTGGGGTAGAGGCTGGGATAAAAGGCTGGGAGGCTGGGACAGAGGCTGGGATAAAATCGTACGGTGTGTGCTGTATATATTTATCGTGATTATATGGTGTGATTATATGGTGTGATTATATGGCGCGATTGTATGGCATGATTGTATGGCGTGATCATGTGATCATGTCGTGATTATATGGCATGATTATATGGTGTGATTATATGGTGTGATTATATGGTGTGATTATATGGCGTGATTATATGGCGTGATTATATGGCGTGATTATATGGTGTGATTATATGGTGTGATTATATGGTGTGATTATATGGCGTGATTATATGGCGTGATTATATGGTGTGATTATATGGTGTGATTATATGGTGCGGTTATATGGTGTGATTATATGGTGTGATTATATGGCGCGATTATATGGCGCGATTATATGGCGTGATTATATGACGTGATTATATGGCGCGATTATATGGCGTGATTATATGGCGTGATTATATGGCGTGATTATATGGTGTGATTATATGGCGTGATCATGTCGTGATTATGTGGCGTGATTATATGGCGTGATTATATGGTGTGATTATATGGCGTGATTATATGGTGTGATTATATGGTGTGATTATATGGCGTGATTATATGGCGTGATTATATGGCGCGATTATATGGTGTGATTATATGGTGTGATTATATGGCGTGATCATGTCGTGATTATATGGAGTGATTATATGGCGTGATTATATGGTGTGATTATATGGTGTGATTATATGGTGTGATTATATGGTGTGATTATATGGTGTGATTATATGGCGTGATCATGTCGTGATTATATGGAGTGATTATATGGCGTGATTATATGGCGTGATTATATGGTGTGATTATATGGTGTGATTATATGGTGTGATTATATGGCGTGATCATGTCGTGATTATATGGCATGATTATATGGTGTGATTATATGGTGTGATTATATGGTGTGATTATATGGCGCGATTATATGGTGTGATTATATGGTGTGATTATATGGTGTGATTATATGGTGTGATTATATGGCGTGATTATATGGCGTGATTATATGGTGTGATTATATGGTGTGATTATATGGTGTGATTATATGGTGTGATTATATGGTGTGATTATATGGTGTGATTATATGGCGTGATTATATGGCGCGATTATATGGTGTGATTATATGTCGTGATTATATGGCGTGATCAAGTCGTGATTATATGTCGTGATTATATGGCGTGATTATATGGTGTGATTATATGGCGCGATTATATGGCTGGGAGCCTGCCTGTGCCACTGTAGGTACTTTGTACTGTGTGCCCACACTGGGAGGCAGGGACAGTCTGTAGTAAGTAGTAGGGGAGATCGAGGTCACTTGGCCGCTTTTTTCTAAACAATATATTTTAAAATCATGGTCACATTTGATCACTTACACAATGCTAATAGGTGCCAAATGTATTTGTTGTTCCGGTATATTAAAAACACAACGATAGTACAGTTCATTTTTAGTAGCATTTACACATTTGTACAGGTCACTCAACCGGCCAATTCACCCCGGTGCCGTCAGGCGACTTGGCTGGGGGGGGGGGGGGGGTCACTTGGCCGGGGGTTGGGATGGAGTAGGTAATCCCCACTGCGGGCGAGTCAGCTTCAACGACGAAGGACGTGAGCAGACCAGTGTATAGTCGCCCCCGCAGGAGAGCATTTTGTAAACACCGTCTTGCAGCTCGGCTGCCTGAGACGGTGCCGTCGTTCTTCTGTCGCCGAATAGACCGGACGGGGATGCCGGTCTCGGCAGACACGACTTTCATGAAGGCGCTATTCCGCACCCGCTCCACCACAGCCAGCAGTTGGTAACGTGTGTACGCGGCGCGATTGCTGCGCTTCACCAAAGGCGGATCCAGGGGGGGGGGGCAACGCCCCCCCCCCCCAGACTGTGCAAGGGGGGGGGGCAGACTACGATTCCCCCCCCCCCCCCCCCAGACGTGAAGTCCCCCCCCCCGGTCTTTTCGCTGAACGGCTGACGGCCTGCTAATGTCTTTGGAAATACGCCACTGGATTTTGCCCCCCCCCCAAAAAAAAATAACCGCTAGATCCGCCCCTGCGCTTGACGTAAATGCGCATGGGAGACTTGTACACAGTAAGTGCGATTAGTATAATCATTTTTACAAAACCAAGACTTGGCCGCCCGGCCAATTCATCCCGAGCGGTGCGCTCGAGATGAATTGGCCGGGCGGCCAAGTCTTGGTTTTGTAAAAATTATTATACTAATCGCACTTACTCTGTGTTACTCTGTGTACAGTACAGGCCAAGTCGCCCCGGAACGGTTTTTGAAATAAAACATTCTGCACACTCGCCAAAGTTATCGCTAAAACTAGCAAATCGGTCACACAGTTGCTTGAATTGCTACCTACATCGCACCAAATATTGTCGGAATTTGGATGTGACCCAAACACCATACACAGTTTGGTACAGAAGCAAAAGTTGCGTTTTTGGGTGAAAATTCCCGTTCCATCAGTTTTGAAGAAAACTATAGGAGCAGGCATGTTGTTGATTTTGCTCCGGTTGCTCCCAACGCCGAGAGATGGTCACAGGTTCAAATGCATTCGTTCAGGGTTGCCAGAGAGCGTAAGCATACGGGCGGCCAAGTGACCTCGGTCTCCCCTACCGGATAGTAACCGGTATGCACCGCAGGATGTGTGTGATGTGATGTGTGATGTGATGTGTGGTGTGTGCTGTGCTGTGTGATGTGATGTGATGTGTGGTGTGTGATGTGATGTGTGATGTGGTGTGTGGTGTGATGTGATGTGTATGTGTGTGATGTGATGTGTGATGTATGATGTGTGATGTGATGTATGATGTGATGTGTGTGCAAAGTGGCGGCGTGTGGCAGCTCTGCGACCGGACGGCTAGGAGATGGGGGGGGGGGGGGTGCCACGTGCCTTCACGCCTCAGTCAGTCCCGCCGACGGCTCCACGCGGTATGGACGCAACGGTCCGGGGTAGAGCTGCCAGTTTTTCACACGCCAAACCGCACAGCCCACACAACTTGATCGGATCGCCACCTGGCTACGGGACACTGCTTTACAATAAAGCCCACAGGAGCCAACACACAACACACAAAACACAACAATAGTTTTGCTGTAATCATGCAATAATTGATATTAATACATTAATTCCGATGCATTTACTAGGAAATTATTCGTTGAATAATTTCGAGGATGCCGTGCAACAAAGCGCGAGCGTGCGTTAACTTAAATTAATTAATGCACGCATGCTCTGTTTTTTATTCGCCAGGACTGGCCTAGCGACTATGATTCCGCATTGTGGGATTGAGAATAGAGAAGCAGTACCTATCCGTAATATTGCTTGTTATTGTGATTGTTATTGTGACTTTTCGTTTAGAAGCATGTTTTTAAAGTCGAAATGGAGTATTCAAATTATCTGACAGGTTCTGCACAAAACATGCCCCTTTTTCCCTTTTCCGTCCCCAAACAAGACTCTTTAAATATGTTGGCTAATAAAAAGTAGTCGGGTTTGCACAGGGAAATGCACAGCAAATCATATATTAAAGGGACTATCCCACCTTAACATTATATTTGAGTGAGATAGCCATTTTCATGGCTTGGCATTGCAATTAAGTATGGTAGCAGTTAAAACAACCACAATGATCTAAATCAAAAAGATATTAGTTTGATTTTGACATCTGTAAAAAATAAGCCCATGTGTAAATGAATAGGGCCTCCTAGACCGACAGAGTCGTCTCTCTTTACCCAACTGGTAATGATAGTCGACTTGTTTTAAGGTCAGCCTTGGAATATTTTCGTCTTTCATTTCTCGATCACCGAGTGTGGTTCGCATCTAAGCCAATCTAGACACCGGGTGGTTCGCTTTTTTCTGCGGCAATATATTTCGACAAAAAAATTGCCCTACATTTGGCAGCACAAAGGATTTCCCTGTTATTAACAACAACAAAAAAATATGACGTCACCAACCCAACTTTCTTCGCTCAAAAACTAAAAGTTCCTTATCTAATCTTCCAAGATAAGCATTTTTTTTTTGTTCGGGAAAAAAGGTTGACTAACATGTTCAGCTGACCTCGCCTAACATGTAGACATACAATTAAGTGTGATGTCGACAACTTTCGAAAAGGTGGGACAAGTCCCCTTTAACTCCGCGAGTTACTGGGGTATATTTCCATAACGCGACTTACTGGGGTGGGGGGGGGCTATTTTTAGCCCACCCTCTGATCTCCGGAACTACTGGACCGAATGTAATAAAAATTCAAACGCATTCGATAGGCCCTGTGAAATTTATCGAGGGAAACATAATTTTGTTGACCCTCAGGGTCTAACCGATGACGTCACAGGTCAGGTCAAGTACAAAATGATTTGACCGTGTCAAAAGGGTCTCGATGTAGATGGAATTGTGTCGCGCAAAATTTGCGATATTAAACGCATAAACTGTCGATAAATCGGTATAATTCGTGTGTCTGACACTTCTAAGTAACCTTTCTTAAAGTCTGTTTATGACCTTGGGTCAGGTCAAGGGTCATCCGAGGTCACGAGGTCAAAACTGCAGATTACGGTCATTATGCGTTGTAACACATGTTTATGGGTTTGTTTTTCGTCTAGAAACGCGAAAAATGACCTTAGAACATTGTTTGTTCCATATAAATATAAGTAAAAAGCAAAAATGGAAATGCGTTTTTTTTATGCATAGTAATGCTGTGAGAAGTGGTCGATTTTTGTCATTTAAAGAGTCATAAACTCCGGTCATTTTTATAAAGATATCGACTTTAAATTTGGTACACAAATTCACCGCATACGTCTCGATCACATATATTCCGGTTTTTGGATAATTTTGATTTTTTCTTGAAAATGTAAAAACAAAAAAAATGTATTTGGATTTCTCAAAAATTTTGAATTTCGATAAAAAACCTCCCCACAAAAATCCGAGATAGCAGTTTGATAGCCCGGTCTATTGTTAGTATTTGATTTTATATACAATTTAGTTTATCTCCAATATCGTACCTTTGACGCGTTTTCCGCAAAACCCATGTATTTTGCAACAAAAACCGAAGAACATGACGTCACTCTGACGTCATTCCCCGGTTGACCTATTCATAGCCTCATATTTTTTCAGTTTTGCCAACATGTGTATAATTGATGTGAGAGAATGTACTGCAAGTTTGGTGAATATACCAGTGTTCGTTTAGGAGTTATGTGCAAAATAACGGGAGGGGGGGGGGGCCAAAAAATAGCCCCCCCCCCAGTAACTCGCGGGTTAACACACGCAAACGCATAGTTTGGGATGCATTAATGGGTTTAGCACACTCGTAGCACACTCGTGGGTGATTATAGCACGAGTGTGTTAATGCATGAGTGAAACGAGTGCATTAACACACTGCTGGTGCTATTACCACCCTACTGGTGTGGCTAAACCCATTAATGCATCCAAACTATGCGTTAAGTATAGGTAGGTTCATCCCTACGGCTCGGCCCAATGCCTCAAAAACGCCGGTTGATGTGATGAAATTGCAAGCTACTATCTACACACTCAGGGCTATGGAGTCGAACATCATTTTAGCAACTACCGACTCCGGCCTGAAAAAAAATCGCCTCAGACCCCGACTCCAACTCCGACTCCAGCCTATATCCGTTCTCCAACCGCATGCAAGAAAGCAATATCTGCAATGCCATCTAATTTCCTGCGTTTGTCTTTATTCTCAACAGTATTGGGAACAATTTGCTACGCCGCCCGAGCACGGGCGCGGCGTGCCGGCCGCGCGTCCAGCCCAGTCGCGCTCGCTTGTAGGCGGCAGAACCCACGGAAACGGGGCCCCGAGCGGCGAGCGCAGTCAGCCGCCGCCGGCCCAGCTCGCAGCAGCTGGGCTCCATTCAGTCCCA
>JAXIVJ010011775.1:0-42475 GCA_036785665.1 Chirona hameri | reverse complement strand
ATATATATATATATATATATATATATATATATAATATATATATATATATATATATATATATATATATATATATATATATATATATATATATATATATATATATATATATATATATATATATTATATATATATATATATATATATATATATATATATATATATATATATATATATATATTATATATATATATATATATATATATATATATATATATATATATATATATATATATATATATATATATATATATATATATATATATATATATATATATAATATATATATATATATATATATATATCTATCTATATATATATATATATATATATATATATATATATATATATATATATATATATATATATATATATATATATATATATATATATATATATATATATATATATATATATATATATATATATATATATATATATATATATATATATATATATATATATATATATATATATATATATATATATATATATATATATATATATATATATATATATATATATATATAATATATATATATATATATATATATATATATATATATATATATATATATATATATATATATAATATATATATATATATATATATATATATATATATATATATATATATATATATATATATATATATATATATATATATATATATATATATATATATATATATATATATATATATATATATATATATATATATATATATATATATATATATATATATATATATATATATATATATATATATATATTATATATATATATATATTATATATATATATATATATATATATATATATATATATATATATATATATATATATATATATATATATATATATATATATATATATATATATATATATATATATATATATATATATATATATATATGTATATATATATATATATATATATATATATCCGTATTTTTTTTATTTTTTATATATATTTATTATATATATATCCGTATTTTTTTCGGAAAAGTTTTGTTTAGTTTCGACAGATGGATATTTTAGAACTTGACGAGCTGAACAAGAATCTGTTTTATTTGCTTCTTCCGGGCTTACTTTTTGAGTTAATGAGTTTCGCGTTTAAGAAATTGTACGGTTAATTTCTTAAACATGGATATACTTCTATACTTATGACATGTTCAATATTTGAAGAATCTTAAAACCAAAACTGTATTTGAAACTGGCATGAATGGCGCATCATTTTAAAGGTAAGGAGACCCTTGAAGCGGGCCATTTCGAGCTCTATGACTTGAAATACTTTTAATGTCAATTTAATCAGTTTTTTGACAATTACTTGAGAACCATTAAATATTTAAAGAAATTGTAAACTTTATCATATGGGTCTTGACATAATTGATATGGATTTGTATTTTATTAATACTTTTTTAAAGAAATCGTTTTTTCGTAAAAAGATATTTTTCGAGAATTTTTATTTTTTTTATTTTAATAGCTTAGTTTTCTATATTGCTAAGTGTCAACTAAGGTAATTTTGTAATAATAAACAAGGAAAACAACATTTTTTCCTTCTGAAAAAATAGCTCTAAGTCCTGGGAACAATGTAATGGTACACGGGAATGCCTTTAACTTTAAAACTAAATCAAATAGAACCAAACCGATTTCTGTTTTGCATAGCCAATGGATGTACCTACGATATATAATGAGCCTAATTGTTAAATTACCTAACTTTAAGTACAATAAAGTTTTGATTTGAACGCTTGTCACTAAAAAACTAAAATGTATAGAGCCAAACGGTTACCAGTTTTAAATTAATAGGATGCAGGACTTTCAACCTAAGAAACAAATAATTTAAAAAATACTTAACTGGAAGCACACAATTTAAAAAAGTGATTTTCTTTAGTATTTCTATTTTTTATAGGTGAAATTTTCGTCTCAGCGAAAAGTTGATTGGTACTAATTGATAGCCCATTTAATGTCCTATCCAATAACTATTTTGCTATTTCAAGAATTTTGATTCTAAGTATTTGTTTCAAACATTTGAGTAAAACGTTAAATGTTGCCACCTGGCAGCATAAATCCGAATTTGTTTTTGAACAGTTAGGGCAAACAACAATAGAGCATCATTTTACAGGTAAGGAGACTCTTAAATCGGTATTTTTCGAGCTCTATCACTTGAGATACTTTTAATGTCAATTTAATCAGGTTTTTGACAATGACTTGAGAACTATTGAGTATTTTAAGAAATTGTATACTTTATCATATTGGTGTTGACATAAGTTATATGGATATGTGTTTTATTAATACTCGTTTTTTGAAAGAAATCGTCTTTTGGTAAAGAGATACGTTTTTTCGAAAATTTGTAATTTTATCTTAAAAAATAGCTTAGTTTTCTATATGACTTAGTGTTAACGAAGGTAATTTTGCAATAATAAATAGGGAAAAAATCTTCTTAAATAGCTCCAAGTCCTGGGAACAATGTAATGGTAGACGGGAATGCCTATAACCTAAAAACCAAAACCAATAGTACCAAACCGATTTCAGTTTTGGATAGCCAATGGATGTAGCTATTGTATATGATGTACTTAATTTTTTAAATTGCTTAACTTTAAGTACAATACAATTTTGGTTTGAACGCTTTTCACTTAAAAACGAAAATGTATAGAGCCAAACGGTTACCAGTTTTAGATGAATGAGATGCAGGACTTTCAGACAAAGAAACAAAGAATTTTACAAATACCTTGTATTAATATCATATCAAATTTTGCATGCCTTCATATTTAGGACACCTCTATGGTCGTTAATATTTGTCAAACCTAGTGTAATTTTTTGGTAGCGATGTGTACTCGTGCTTTGCATTGCAAAGAGGCAGTTTAAAACATTTTATGACGTTATCGTATGACGTTATCGTAACCTAAAATTAAACACGTTTCGTGTCGTTTATTCAAGTCTAACCTCGGTTAATTTAAGGTAGCAAGTCGTACACTCGGTTAGGTAGGTTAGGCTGCTGTTTTTTCATGTTTCATCAACAAATAACAAAAATAAAGTTTCTAATTATTAAAATATAGATCAAGCCTAGGTTAATTTTGGACAACAAGAACCCCTACGCGAAATAACATAGACGTGCTAGTTATATTCAAGATAAGTTAGATAGTTCCGCTATTAAAAAGGATTACATGAATTTGGGTTGATTTGGTTACTTAGGTTAACCTGAATCTGTGAACCAAACGACCAAATCTACCCCAAAATGTCTGTTTTCACTCCACTTTTATCACATTTTTTTTACTTTATAGCTAGGTTAAACTTGATTTGTTGGTCTTAAATGAAAGATACATCTTTTGTTTATAGCATGCCCAGAGACGAAAGTCACGTAGCATGTAGCAATCTAGTAATTAAAGGTCTTTGTAAACAGGATTGGGGGTATATTTGGTCATTTAGGTTTACGAATTTGGCCAAATCTACCCCAGGGAGGGGGGGGGGGTAGATTTGGTCGTTTAGGTTATCCTAACTTATAATGGGACACGACTTATGAGATCAACCTGGCCTTATCTCACCGATATAAAGCAATTCGAAATAGCGGAATTGTTGGTGGTTATGGCCTGATCGAATCCTGTGAGTTTCAAACCAATCAGCCAAACACTGAGGTTGTTTGGTTGCACGCCCACAAATGTTTTGGAAGATGTGGTCGGTCAGGTAACGTGACCAGATGAACTGGCTTGAGATGACTCGAGGTAAAAATCACACAATGTACCTAATTGATGCCCGAGCCTCTTTGCAAAAAACAAAACTTTAGGGGTGTCCAAACGCCCCCGGCACGGCGCGGGTTAAGATCGTGAACACTCTAACATCATGGTCTATTGTTTAGGGTCGATGTTTTAACACGCGCACTAGAGGGGGAGATCTGCCCACCCCTCCCGTTTTTGTTTGTAAATATTTCCTGATCTTACTGGTCGATATGCATCATGTGTTGTGTACCTGCTAACAAATGAATGGCGCGTCGTTTAAAGTAAGGAAAATAAAAATCAGCCGAATACTTTTTTAGTTATAGGCCATCAAAGTCAACAAACTTCAAAAATGTCTCACAAATGACCGCAGTGAAATGTGTATATGTAAATGACCTGAGGTCAAATGCAACTTATATCATACCTATTGTATCTTTAGACTTTCCAACAAATCATTAAACCCATTTGAGGGGTATATAACATACATGCAATCACTGCGTTCCATAACAATGTCAAGCCAAGGAGCGCATAACAAGCAAAAATTAACATATTTGACCTCATTTGACCTTGAAAATATTTACCCAGGGTCATGACATTTTCGCAAAACAGAGATCTCTTCAGCACCTCTCTACCCTATAAATGTCGTTATTGTGGCTCTTATGGGGGCCGAGATCTTGAGGGGGCTGAATCCCCCCACCCTTCAGTGCGTGTAATTCTCAGAGGCCCTCCAGGGCGCGTGTTAAGTCAGTCGGACAGCTTAGTCAGTATCCCGGACAGATTAGGACAGTATCCTAAGCACCACAGTCGTTAGCACACGTACTAATCCCTGCGCCTGACCGGATGTCGATAACGCTCAGGGCCGCGACAACTTAATCCAAGCTCACACCCACTCACAACGCACTCGAGCTGCTCCTTGACCCCGGCCGCCCACGGCTCCACCTTCCGAGTGGACCGTGACCCCGGAGATGGTACGCCTATCTAGATACTATTTCTAGAGATTATCTTGCGACCGCGTGTAACAGTAGCGGCAGTAGGAGCAGCAGATAGCAGACTGCGATGGATACCAATGAACGCGTAACTGAAGTTAGGGAACTTCAGGGTAGAGAGTATGTCCATTGTCCACGGTCGGATGAAGCTTTGTGTTTGTAAGACTGCATTTGCCTGAGCCACAGCGGTTAGTACTGGAATTATTGAAGCATTATTTTGTTTGTGCTTGTTTCGAATGTGCTAATAAAAATGTGCTGGTTTCCCGTGGAAACAATTGGGCTTACAAATAAGTGGTAATATAGACTGTGGCAAACTATGCGTGGACAATGTCTGAGTTTAACCCTCGCCCTACGGGACCTTTTTTCACCTTCGCCCTACGGGTGGGGTCCTAAAAAGACCCCCTGTTAACTTCCAAACCAAGCAACATAGAGCAACGCAGTAAGAACTAACATGTTGTCTGTCATGTTTGGAATCTAACGGTTTGCAATTTTTAGGTGTTGGGCCAACGGGTGACTTTTCAGGTCAAGTGAATTACTTCGGATCGACCACGTCCAGAACAGCGATTTTGCTCTGTCAGAAAACCTCAAACTTAGAAATAGATAAATGTAAATAAAAAGGCATGTTCCTAGACCAGTGTAGTCTCACAAAAACAGACAATGTAATTATTTGCTCGTATCTGGTCAAAAAGGTCAAAAACGTTATTAAAAAATGGCATCATGAGTTCCTTACACTCCTATCACTCAGTCAAAAATAGAGATATTGCTTTGAAATTTGGTTTGGGTATTGCCCATACTCAGTTCTCTTGCATATATTCCGAGTTGTTTTAACATCGTTGAAAATTTTGATTTTGCGGTCATTTTTGCAACAACAAAAAAAAACAGTTTTGTTAAATTTTAGGGGTCAAAAACAAAACATTTCGGAAATCCGAGATTGTCATTTTGAAGAAAATGCCATTATCTATCTTTGTTGAATTGCGTTTGCAATTTGCTATAAAACTCTGTTTCAACGATTTGTCAAACATTTATCGTTTTTCCATCAACATAACGTCTTCAAAACATCATTATCTCCCAAACTGCTAAAGCAATTTCAATGCAAGTTTGACAAAATACGTATAATTGTTGTAAACTCAGCTACTGTAAATGCCAGCAAGATTCGCCGCATGTGTAAAACGTTATGCAAGAAAAACCTCAGGGGGAGTCGTTTTAGGACCCCCGTAGGGTGAGGGTTAATGGAGTTTTTAACGTTTTAGTGATGTCACTGACATGAATTTAGAGCTGAAATAAGCTAAATAAAATGTAAAAAGAGATGACGCAGCTAAAAATGGGATGAAAAGATAGAAAAGGAAAGCCTCAAAACACCACTGCCTCGAAATACTAAAACTTTGGTGCTTGGCCTCCACAGTTGCAAAATAGTGATATTTAAGTCTTTATTAAAAAACAAATTTTCTGTTTTTGGAAACTCATAATAAATGTTATGTAAGTAGGACCAATGTACGAGCAGACAACCAATTTGAACATGGATATGATTGCTTTTTAAAATACCTGGATTATATTGATTGTTCAAGCTTGATGAAATGACAATGATGTATAATATGTGAAGTGATGGAAACGAATACTGGTTCCAGACAATTCTGGCGACTTAAATACAGACATTGTGGAACTGTGTCTTCTCCCGCACAGAACACAATGACGAGTGCGAGGCATTGCGATGGCTCAATATTTTTTTTAAACAATCAATCCATAACTGAGACTTCAAACAGCGCGAAAACATCAACTTAGACCACAACCTATCGCGTTGGCCGTTCTTTACATCGTACTCGGTAGCCCAGCCAAGGTTCGATAAATACAGGTCGTCTGACTTCCAGGACCACCAATCTTGAAGTGGCTGTGAGCCAATCAGCGACGGGACTTGCAGAGACTTTTGCAAATGCAAAATTCAATTGCTTAAAAACGGATAAGTTTTGGGGAAAATGACCTTAGTAATTTATACATTTCAATAACGACCAAAGATAATGGCTATCTCAGTTCAAACCCAATACAAAGGTGAAACATTCCCTTTAAACACGCTACATTTCGTATATCTGGGGAAACCATATGGTACCCTAAATTATTAACTTTAACCTTATCAGCTTTACTTTCCCCGTCTTATATGTTGTCTACTATCTACTTCTACACAATTTTATCCTTATTATCCTTATCGGCTAAATACAAATACAAATTACAATCCAAAGAGTTGTATCCGCTGCAGCGAGGACTCACCGGTGGCCAGGCAGGCGAGTGCTGCGAGCTGTGCCCACATGGTGTCGACCTCTAGTCCGCAGACGACTGCCGCCCGGTGACCACTTGGACGAATTTATAGGTCATCGATCAGTACCAGATTACTATCGCGAAGCAATGCTGGGCGATAGCTAATCAGGCAGTGCATGTTTGCCGTTCTGATGCACAGATCACTCCGTTGAAATTTAGACGAAGCCGTGGATCACATTTACGACGAAGCAAGCAGGGGCGGCGCCACGGGGGGGGGGGGGCGGGGGACGCGTCCCCCTATCTTCAGATAGCGGGGTACAGTACCCCCTTATCCCAGCAACTTTTCGCTGGGAAAAATGTACTCTGTTTATATCATTTCATTCATGTGTCGCTAATGTTTTTCATGTTGAAGCTCAATCAAATTTGGTGACATTGCATACCTACAAATATGACGATCCTGAGACCATGGACTACTCTGTCATGCTGAAAATTATACGTTTTCAATCTAACATGTAGATGGTGTGTACAGTGTGTTTGACCGATAATAGTCGCAATCTAAGACTTTGGATGGAAAGTATGGCCCAAAAACTCAAATGCCTTAATTTTGACCCTTGACCTGGCTGTGACCTGACATGTGACCTTATTTTAACAATTTCGCGTATGTTTTAGATGCGTCTCATTGAGAGCTTTCGATTGACTCCTTGTGCGTCTCGCTGCGGTTATTGGTTCGGAAGATAACGAGGGGGCAGAATCTGCCCCCCGTGGGGCGTGTTCGGCTGAATACCCCAGCGGGGCGCGGGTTAATGAAGCACTAATACTGAATGTTTCGAGGCCCTAAAACATTGATCTTCAATCATGCCAGGTAAAATGCCAGGCAGCGGCGGGACTTGGCATTCAGGTAGCCGGGTTAAAAAAGCATGTGTACGGTGTGTACAGTGTGTTTCACCCTATTATCGCACAAAGTTCTCTCAAAGGTATAATGCATCTTCCGCATAAGCAAAAGTGAAATTGTAAGCAAAGATCAAGGTCAAGGTCAGGTCACAAAAGGTCACTATTGGCAAGAGGTCTACGAAAGCCATGCGACACATGTTTTATGGGTTATTTCACACGTAGAATTTGTAGTTGCAGCCATTTGCACAACCTGACCCCATATAATGGCCCTCAGGTCAAGATCAGGTCACATACCTAAGGCCAAAATGTGAAATTGATTAATAGAAATAAAAAGGCATGTTTCTAGACCAGCTTGGTCTCAGAAATACAGCGGTGGCATTTATTTGTCTGTATCTGGTCAATACAAGACACAAAACGTAACTTACAAAAACTACGTTATGAGTTAGTTATACTACAAGTCAGTAAAAAATAAAGATATTTATTTGAAATTTGTTTTGGGTATTTTCCATACTTAGTTCTCCCATATATATTCCGTTTCTGTTTAATATCTTCAAATGATTTGATTTTGTTGAAATTTTCCGAAAACAAAATCAGTTTGTTTATTTTTCTGGGTAAAAACTTGTTTTTTGCAAATCCGAGATAGCCATTGTTAAGAGACTATATTTTCATTGTTTTGACGTTTTTTATTTGATATTTACATCAAAACGCGATTTTCGACGATTTAAAAAAATGGACCCGTTCCCCCCAAAAAATGGATCTGTCCTCCAGACTTGTAAGCTTCAACCTTTAGAGGCGTTCTTGATATGAGAGATGTCTCAATCCACTGACAAGTCTTGTAGCCCTCCTCTGTACTTTATCCAGAGCAGTCAAGTCTTGGACCATATAAGATCCAACAGCTTGGATGCAGTATTCAAGGTGAGGTCTTACATAAACTGTGTAAAATATTTTGAAGTTTGCCTCAGTAAGAGTGTCAAATGCAATTTTGAGGAGTGTCAGCGCTGACATGCCTTACTAGCTGCTTTGTGGCAATGCGTGTTGTCTTTAGTGTATTTGATACATGAACACCTAAGTCCTTTTTAGCTTCAGTATGTTCCAATCAATGTCTTTGCTTCATTGTCTTTTTGTTTCATGTAATAGTCCAGTCTTGGGTTTGCTGTACCACAGTGCATGACCTTGCACTTGGAAACATTAAAAACCTCAGCAGCCACTTTCTAGACCAATCGCTTAGAGCATCAAGATCATCTTGTATTTTATGTGCTTCAGTCTTGTTCCTCGCTGGTCCATAGAGTTTAGTATCATCAGCAAACAGTTTGATTTTACTGCTGACTAAACTGGGTAACTCCATCCATTCCATCCATCCATTCAAACGTGTCCAGGTATGTCGGGCGCGTAAAACTTTCGCTTTTAAATTCTGCCGGACGCCAGGAATTGCTTGATCGGGTGGTGGGGTCAGGGCCTGCGCAGCAAGCTATGCTTAGCGCGGGGCCTGACCTCGGAAATCCATCCATTCAAAAACATTCGGACTAAATTTATAAAAATATTAAAAATATAAAAATAACTAATTGACATAAATGATGAATAGTATTGGTCCTAAGACTGAACATTGAGGAACTCCACTAGTTACCTTTCCCCAGTTGGACAGGCTCTTGTTTATGGAGACTCGTTGCACTCGATTATTCAACAAGTCAGAGATCCAACTTAGTACATCACCCGTGATTCCATATCCCTTCAGTTTCAGAATGAGTCGCTTGTGAAGTATGGTGTCGAATGCCTTCTGGTAGTCCAAATATAATATTTCAATCCCAGATCCTTCATCAATCATTTTTGTCTACTCTTTCATTGACTCGAGTAGATTTGTCTGACAGGATCGTTTCTTTACAAACCCATGTTGATGTACTGATATCAAACTATTTGCTTCTAAGTGCTGAGTGACATGTTTCTTGACTATTCGCTCCAGTACTTTACAGATATATACAGATGTAATGGCTTACAGAGTACTTACAGATCTTGTTAAGCTGACTGGCCTGTAGTTACCTGGTTTGCTCTTCTGTCTTTTCTTAATTACACGAGTACACAATCGCATGGTATGTGCTTACAATAAGACCAAACACAAAACTATAGGTACTGTATAGTAAAAGCAGCAGCATAAAATACAAAATAGTAGCCGTTTTCACGGAGGATTATTGCGCTGAAAAGATATGAAAAGTTTCTGAAAAGTTTTAAAACGGTTTGGTATAAAAGTCTTAGTAGCCGTTTTCACGAAAGATAATTGCGCTGAAAGATTCTGAAAAGTTTCTGAAAAGTTTAACAAGTTTTGGTGTAGAAGTTGTAGTTCAACGATCCATTCCTTAACAACACAACTTTTACATGCGATTTTTGTCTTGAAATGTCTCTCAGAATTTTGTAATATGTTGGTAAGAATATAATATGTTGACACAATTGCGGTTTGCTGGTAATTAGCAAGATAAGTATTGATAGGTCAGTCATGATGCCAGATCTCCACCGACTGAAACTTATCAAAACTTCCGAACGATTCAGAACATGCTGTGGAATGTGACGCAATGGGACCCAATGGGCTCGCCCACTCCGGCCAAATCCGGCGGCCGGCCTGTGTGGCATGGCTTTGCCCATGTGCGTTCGGCACGTGGGTCGGAAGCGGCGGCGAATATATGCTGGAACAATGACTGTGCATGCACAGACAGACCTGTGATCCATGATGCTGCCAGATTTAGTAACTAGTATGACGGTGTTCTAAACTGAACGAACGGACTCTAGACGCATATGTTCTTTAAAAACGACCACTTTTGTATCATACACTTGTTATGAGCTCAATACATGTTTCCATATCTATTGAATAGTGATAATATCGCCTAAATCAGTAATGTATTTATTGGAATGTATAACATACTAAGACTTCTATACCAAAACATCTCAGAAACTTTTCAGAAACTTCTCAGCAGGGGTGGTAAAGTGTTCTGTCCTTATGGGTAAGGTTGGGGACAAAATGTTCCTCCCCATGAAGTAATCGGGGTCAAAATGCCAGTAAAAATAATTACCTATGGCTATGTCATTCCTGGGAAAATTTACTAAGCGATCATGTCCTTAGAAATACTGATCGTCAAAACCACTTCAGATGTAATATTCACTTAATCATCATATTCATCACGTCAGCATGTATGTACATTTACATTTTTTAAATTAGCAGTTGCGTTTCAGCTCTTGATTCTCAATCATTTAGTTTCACCCATATTGCACCACGACAAACATATATACCAGTTATCTAGTTAGACAATTGCTCCACGGGGTGGGGGTCAGGGTGCTTGTGTATTTTCAATGGAGTGAGTCTGAGATCGACTGTCAGGACAGCAGATCTCATTGTTCTGGTACTTTGAGAGTTCTACTATAAATAGTAGAAAATCCGGTTCATTCAGCATGAACATTCACATTACAGTTATACCGTGCATCCTGCGCAATTGCGTCGTTTATGGCGCATGGTGGAAGACCCTATACGAAGGTAGAGTCATCCGTCGATTTGACCGAATCCGACTTAGGAATGGTGACGTCATCTGGACGGAGAATCCCTTACCCCTATACAAATCAATAATAACTCGCAATTTCTGAAAGACTATATATATAATTTTATTGGGCCGAATTACAAACAGCATGCCCTGAAAGAAAGACCGATTCAAGCTCTCTAACTTATTTAAATAACATTTTGCTCCTAAGTCACTCCTATTTTGACAGCGAAGGAGCTCTTATCTTACTCCTTCGCTAATGTTAAAAGGTTGTTTTGGTTTGGTTTGTGAACCAAGCAACGTATCCTCTTGGGACCAAGGTGCTAATTGGAACTCTCACCCTGTTCCGAGAAGTATGGGGAGCCGGGCATAATTTTTGCAGAGGCCCGCCGAGGGATTGAACCCCGGTCCCCGGCACAGAAGGCAAGTATCTTACCACTGCGCCGAGTTGCTCCCCCAAATTACAACTGAAATGTAAGCAATGTGTGTTTGTGTGAGAAATGCGTCAGATATGTATCCAGCAAGGTCACGCATTTGGCGGCCGCTGCGCGGCCGACTTTCGGTTTCAAATACAAGTCCTGCGCTCCGCCAGGAACGGAGGTTTGGTGAGAGCGTGATAGGGTATGGTGGTCGACCAGATACATATGACGTCATATGGCAAACTTGGTATCTGACGCATTTCTGCGCCCACGTTGTTTACATTTAAATTGTAATAGCGGAGTCGTTGCGGGCGGTCGGCTGAGGCGATTGACGGGTGATACAAATAATTATTGGTAGGTAAGTACTAAGAATGTCCCTGTTTTCGAGTGCAGTTCTGATGAAATTAGACTTGTAGAATTAGTATAAAATATTTAATTTACCCATGTAAAGGTGTGCAAAAGCGAATATCGACCAATAATTAGCTATAATAGATCTTTGTTTGGTTTTAACCCGCGCCGTACCGGTGCTCGGCGCCACCTTCGCCGTGCCGGGGGTAGACCCCCCTCTAACTCGAAAACTAAAAGGGGTAGAAAGACTCGGAAAATGGCGCTCGAAAGCTCTTGACAAGCACATTCGAAGGTACTTCAATATTTTTCCCTCCATTCAATATTGAGGTCATCAGAGGTCATCCAATGTCAGATTTTCCAGTTTTAGGACTTCGCTCCAGAAACTCCCAGATATCACAGGAACTATGATAGCTAGGAAGAAACGGAAAAAAACAATGGAAAACTCAAAAATTCAATCGTTAAAGTGTCCTTAGATTTTTTCCCAGGTCAATAGTTTAGGCTCCAGAGCTCATCAAATGTCAAAAGGCTATTGTTTTACAAAATAGTTTATCACGAATAGCTTTTTATCTAATAAAGACAAGATAATAATTTTGACGTCATCGTGTTTGTCTCGTCAAGGCGCTTCGATTAAAATTAGTGTTGACTAGGTTAAATCAACCTAAAAATGTGACCTCAGGTCAAGGTCAAGTGGTGACTCACGTAGGTCATGTTGCACATGGGAAGACGTGCCGTGACGAGACAAACACATTGGTTTCGGTTTCACTTTTCTATCGTCATTATGTCAAGAGTTATTGCCATGAAACTGTTGGTGACCCGGATGACCTCGGCTGACCCTGTAGCCTGTAAGGGTCACTGAACAAAAATGTCACCTAGGTCATCAAGAATGGCCTATAATAACATGATCCAGAAGGAATTATACTGCTAGCTTGCGTATCCTTGGAATAGGAAGCATTTGAATATTTCCCCATTGACTTATCATGGGGAGGTCACGAAATTGACCCGATCTTAGATCGCTGATATAAAAAAATCCAAGACAAACGAATTGTAGATGTATATGACCTTATGAAATCCTGTAAGTGTAAAACCGATCATCCACAAACTGTGACTGTGGTATGACCACAAGTCCTTTTGGAGGTGGGGTCACGTGACCTGGTCTGGTGACCTGATCTGAGATGACCCCAGGAATTTTTGTACATAATGTGACGTCTGTCAAAACAGCTACAGATTCAGATTCACATTCAGCTTCACATTCGAACCCCCTCAGAATTCGCCTGAATTTCGCACACTTATGCAGTTTAACAAGCCACTTACAATGAAGAAGTCCGTTCAGGGCCACATTTAATACTTTGACATCCAGCGGTCATCCAAGTTTCTGAGGTCACGGGGTGACCCCTCAGAATATCATCAAAATTGATATACACATGCAGTTTGAAATGCTGATTACGATTCTGAGATCTGTTTGGCGCCACATTGAATACTTTAACCTTGAAAGGTCATCCAAGTTTCTGAGGTCACAGGGTGACCCCCTTATAATTTACTCAAATTTAATGTACAAATGCAGTTTGACACGCTGATTACGATTCTGCAGTCTGTTCGGCGCCACATTTAATACTTTGGCCAGCTTCACATTCGAATGGGCATTCGGACTCCTTCGGAATTCGCTCTAATTTCGTGCACTTATGCAGTGTGACGAGCCACTTACAATGGTGAAGTCCGTTGCGCGCCAAATTTAACACTTTGGCCTTTATAGGTCATCAAAGTTGATAAGTTCACCAGAGGTCACAGGGTGACCCCCTCAGAATATCATCAAAATTGGTCTACACATGCAGTTTGACATGCTGATTGCGATTCTAAAGTCTGTTCAGCGCCACATTGAATACTTTGACCTTGAGAGGTCATCCAAGTTTCTGAGGTTACAGGGTGACCCCTCAGAATGTTATCAAAGTTGGTGTACACATGCAGCATGAGATACTGGTTAAGATGCTGAAGTCTGTTCGGCGCCACATTGAATACTTTGACCTTGAAAGGTCATCCAAGTTTATGAGGTCACAGGGTGACCCCTCATAATTTACTCAAACGTGGTGTACAAATGCAGTTTGACACGCTGATTACGTATCTGAAGTCTGTTTGGCGCAACATTTAATAATTTGGCCAGCTTCACATTCGAATGAGCATTCGGACTCCTTCGGAATTCGCTCTAATTTCGTGCACTTATGCAGTGTGACAAGCCACTTACAATGGTGAAGTCCGTTGCGCGCCAAATTTAATACTTTGGCCTTTATAGGTCGGTCATCAAAGTTGATAAGTTCACCAGAGGTCACAGAGTGACCCCCTCAGAATATCATCAAAATTAGTCTACACATGCAGTTTGACATGTTGATTGCGATTCTGAAGTCTGTTTGGCACCACATTGAATACTTTGACCTTGAGAGGTCATCCAAGTTGATGAGGTCACAGAGTGACCCCCTCAGAATTTACTCAAACGTGGTGTGCAAATGCAGTTTGACACGCTGATTACGATGCTGAAGTCCGTTCCGCGCCACATTGAATACTTTGACCTTGAGAGGTCATCCAGGTTTCTGAGGTCCTCAGAATTTACTCAAATTTGGTGTACAAATGCAGTTTGACACGTTGATTACGATTCTGCAGTCTGTTCGGCGCCACATGTAATACTTTGGCCAGCTTCACATTCAAATGGTCATTCGGACTCCTTCGGAATTCGCTCTAATTTCGTGCACTTATGCAGTGTGACGAGCCACTTACAATGGTGAAGTCTGTTGCGCGCCAATTTTAATACTTTGGCCTCTAGAGGTCATCAAAGTTAATAAGTTCACCAGAGGTCACGGGGTGACCCCCTCAGAATTTGATCAGAATTAATGTATCCATGTAGTTTGACATGCTGATTACGATGCTGAAGTCCGTTCGGCGCCACATTTAAAACTTTCACCTCAAGAGGTCATCCAAGTTTCTGAGGTCACAGGGTGACCCCCTCAGAATATCATCAAAATTGGTCTACCCATGCAGTTTGACATGCTGATTGCGATTCTGAAGTCTGTTTGGCGCCACATTGAATACTTTGACCTTGAGAGGTCATCCAAGTTTCTGAGGTCACAGGGTGACCCCCTCAGAATTTACTCAAACGTGGTGCACAAATGTAGTTTGACACGCTGATTACGATTCTGAAGTCTGTTTGGCGCCACATTTATTACTTTGGCCAGCTTCACATTCGAACGGGCATTCGGACTCCTTCGGAATTCGCTTTAATTTCATGCACCTATGCAGTATGACGAGCCACTTACAATGGTGAAGTCCGTTGCGCGCCAAATTTAATACTTTGGCCTCTAGAGGTCATCAAAGTTGATAAGTTCACCAGAGGTCACAGGGTGACCCCCTCAGAATATCATCAAAATTGGTCTACACATGCAGTTTGACATGCTGATTCTGATTTTGAAGTCTGTTTGGCGCCACATTGAAGACTTTGACCTTGAGAGGTCATCCAAGTTTCTAAGGTGACCCCTTCAGAATGTTATCAAAGTTGGTGTACACATGCACCATGAGATGCTGGTTACGATGCTGAAGTGTGTTCGGCGCCACATTGAATACTTTGACCTTGAGAGGTCATCGAAGTTTCTAAGGTCACAGGGTGACCCCCTCAGAATTTACTCAAACGAGGTGTACAAGTACAGTTTGCCACGTTGATTACGATTCTGAAGTCTGTTCGGCGCCACATTGAATACTTTGACTTTGAGAGGTCATCTAAGTTTCTGAGGTCACATGGTGACCCCCTCAGAATTTACTCAAATTTGGTGTACAAATGCAGTTTGATACGCTGATTACGATTCTGAAGTCTGTTTGGCGCCACATGTAATACTTTGGCCAGCTTCACATTCGAATGGGCATTCGGATTCCTTCGGAATTCGCTCTAATTTCGTGCACTTATGCAGTGTGCCGAGCCACTTACAATAGTGAAGTCCGTTGCGCGCCAATTTTAATGCTTTGGCCTCTAGAGGTCATCAAAGTTAATAAGTTCACCAGAGGTCACGGGGTGACCCCCTCAGAATTTGATCAGAAACGGTGTACCCATGTAGTTTGACATGCTGATTACGATGCTGAAGTCTGTTCGGCGCAACATTTAATACTTTGACCTCCAGAGGTCATCCAAGTTTATGAGGTCACAGGGTGACCCCCTCAGAATATCATCAAAATTGGTCTACCCATGCAGTTTGACAAGCTGATTGCGATTCTGAAGTCTGTTTGGCGCCACATTGAATACTTTGACCTTGAAAGGTCATCCAAGTTTCTGAGGTCACAGGGTGACCCCCTCAGAAATTACTCAAACGTGGTGCACAAATGCAGTTTGACACACTGATGACGATTCTGAAGACTGTTTGGCGCCACATTTAATACTTTGGCCAGCTTCACATTCTAATGGTTATTCGGACTCCTTCCGAATTGGCTCTAATTTCATGCACCTATGCAGTGTGACGAGCCACTTACAATGGTGAAGTCCGTTGCGCGCCAAATTTAATACTTTGGCCTTTATAGGTCATCAAAGTTGATAAGTTCACCAGAGGTCACAGGGTGACCCCATCAGAATATCATCAAATTTAGTCTACACATGCAGTTTGACATGCTAATTGCGATTCTGAAGTCTGTTCAGCGCCACATTGAATACTTTGACCTTGAGAGGTCATCTAAGTTTCTGAGGTCACAGGGTGACCCCCTCAGAATTTACTCAAATTTAGTGTACAAATGCAGTTTGACACGCTGATTATGATTCTGAAGTCTGTTTGGCGCCACATGTAATACTTTGGCCAGCTTCACATTCGAATGGGCATTCGGACTCCTTCGGAATTCGCTCTAATTTCGTGCACTTATGCAGTGTGCCGAGCCACTTACAATAGTGAAGTCCGTTGCGCGCCAATTTTAATACTTTGGCCTCTAGAGGTCATCAAAGTTAATAAGTTCACCAGAGGTCACGGGGTGACCCCCTCAGAATTTGATCAGAAACGGTGTACCCATGTAGTTTGACATGCTGATTACGATGCTGAAGTCTGTTCGGCGCAACATTTAATACTTTGACCTCCAGAGGTCATCCAAGTTTATGAGGTCACAGGGTGACCCCCTCAGAATATCATCAAAATTGGTCTACCCATGCAGTTTGACATGCTGATTGCGATTCTGAAGTCTGTTTGGCGCCACATTGAATACTTTGACCTTGAAAGGTCATCCAAGTTTCTGAGGTCACAGGGTGACCCCCTCAGAATTTACTCAAACGTGGTGCACAAATGCAGTTTGACACACTGATTACGATTCTGAAGACTGTTTGGCGCCACATTTAATACTTTGGCCAGCTTCACATTCTAATGGTTATTCGGACTCCTTCCGAATTGGCTCTAATTTCATGCACCTATGCAGTGTGACGAGCCACTTACAATGGTGAAGTCCGTTGCGCGCCAAATTTAATACTTTGGCCTTTATAGGTCATCAAAGTTGATAAGTTCACCAGAGGTCACAGGGTGACCCCATCAGAATATCATCAAATTTAGTCTACACATGCAGTTTGACATGCTAATTGCGATTCTGAAGTCTGTTCAGCGCCACATTGAATACTTTGACCTTGAGAGGTCATCTAAGTTTCTGAGGTCACATGGTGACCCCCTCAGAATTTACTCAAATTTGGTGTACAAATGCAGTTTGATACGCTGATTACGATTCTGAAGTCTGTTTGGCGCCACATGTTATACTTTGGCCAGCTTCACATTCGAATGGGCATTCGGACTCCTTCGGAATTCGCTCTAATTTCGTGCACTTTTGCAGTGTGACGAGCCACTTACAATGGTGAAGTCTGTTGCGAGCCAATTTTAATACTTTGGCCTCTAGAGGTCATCAAAGTTAATAAGTTCACCAGAGGTCAAGGGGTGACCCCCTCATAATTTGATCAGAATTGGTGTAACCATGTAGTTTGACATGCTAATTACGATGCTGAAGTCCGTTTGGCGTCACATGTAATACTTTGACCTCCAGAGATCATCCAAGTTTCTGAGGGCACAGGGTGACCCCCTCAGAATATCATCAAAATTGGTCTACACATGCAGATTGACATGCTGATTGCGATTCTGAAGTCTTTTCGGCGCCACATTGAATACTTTGACCTTGAGAGGTCATCTAAGTCTCTGAGTTCACAGGGTGACCCCCTCAGAATTTACTCAAATTTAGTGTACAAATGCAGTTTGACACCCTGATTACGATTCTGAAGTCTGTTTGACGCCACATTTAATACTTTGGCCAGCTTCACATTCGAAAGGGGCATTTGGACTCCTTCGGAATTCGCTCTTATTTAGTGCACCTATGCAGTGTGACGATCCACTTACAATGGTGAAGTCTGTTGCGCGCCAAATATAATACTTTGGCCTCTAGAGGACATCAAAGTTGATAAGTTCACCAGAGGTCACAGGGTGACCGCCTCAGAGTATCATCAAAATTGGTCTACACATGCAGTTTGACATCCTGATTGTGATTTTGAAGTCTGTTTGGCGCCACATTGCATACTTTGACCTTGAGAGGTCATCCAAGTTTCTGAGTTCACAGGGTGACCCCTTCAGAATGTTATCAAAGTTGGTGTACACATGCACCATGCGATGCTGGTTACGATGCTGAAGTGTGTTCGGCGCCACATTTAATACTTTGACCTTGAGAGGTCATCGAAGTTTCTAAGGTCACAGGGTGACCCCCTCAGAATTTACTCAAACGTGGTGTACAAATACAGTTTGACACGTTGATTACGATTCTGAAGTATGTTTGGCGCCACATTGAATACTTTGGACCTTGAGAGGTCATCAAGTTTCTGAGGTCACAGGGTGACCCCCTCAGAATTTAATCAAATTTGGTGTACAAATGCAGTTTGACACGCTGATTACGTTTCTGAAGTCTGTTTGGCGCCACATTTAATACTTTGGCCAGCTTCACATTCGAATGGGCATTCGGACTCCTTCGGAATTCGCTCTAATTTCGTGCACTTATGCAGTGTGACGAGCCACTTACAATGGTGAAGTCCTTTGCGCGCCTATTTTAATACTTTGGCCTGTAGAGGTCATCAAAGTTGATAAGTTCACCAGAGGTCATAGGGTGACCTCCTCAGAATATCATCAAAATTGGTCTATAAATGCAGTTTGACATGCTGATTGAGATTCTGAAGTCTGTTCGGCGCCACATTGAATACTTTGACCTTGAGAGGTCATCCAAGTTTCTGAGGTCACAGGGTGACCCCCTCAGAATGTTATCAAAGTTGGTGTACACATGCAGCATGAGATGCTGGTTACGATGCTGAAGTCTGTTCGGCGCCACATTGAATACTTTGACCTTGAGAGCTCATCCAAGTTTCTGAGGTCACAGGGTCACCCCCTCAGAAATTACTCACACGTAGTGTACAAATGCAGTTTGACACGCTGATTATGATTCTGAAGTCTGTTCGGCGCCACATTTAATACTTTGGCCAGCTTCACATTGGAATGGGCATTCGGACTCCTTCGGAATTCGCTCTAATTTCGTGCACTTATGCAGTATGACGAGCCACTTACAATGGTGAAGTCCGTTGCGCGCCAAATTTAATGCTTTGACCTCTAGAGGTCATCAAAGTTGATAAGTTCACCAGAGGTCACAGGGTGACCCCTTCAGAACATCATCAAAATTGGTCTACACATGCAGTTTGACATGCTGATTGTGATTTCGAAGTCTGTTTGGCGCCACATTGAATAATTTGACCTCCAGAGGTCATCCAAGTTTCTAAGGTCACAGGGTGACCCCCTCAGAATATCATTAAAATTAGTATACACATGCAGTTTGACATGCTGATTGCGATTCTGAAAATTGTTTGGCGCCACAAGGAATACTTTGACCTTGGGAGGTCATCCAAGTTTCTGAGGTCACAGGGTGACCCCCTCAGAATTTACTCAAACGTGGTGTACAAAAGCAGATTGACACGCTGATTACGATGCTGAAGTTTGTTCCGCGCCACATTGAATACTTTGACCTTGAGAGGTCATCCAAGTTTATGAGGTCACAGCGTGAGCCCTCAGAATTTACTCAAATGTGGTGTACAAATGCAGTTTGACACGCTGATTACGATTCTGCAGTCTGTTCGGCGCCACATTTAATACTTTGGCCAGCTTCACATTCGAATGGGCATTCGGACTCCTTCGGAATTCGCTCTTATTTCGTGCAATTATGCAGTGTGACCAGCCACTTACAATGGTGAAGTCTGTTGCGCGCCAAATTTAATACTTTGGCCTCTAGAGGTCATCAAAGTTGATAAGTTCACCAGAGGTCACGGGGTGACCCCCTCATAATTTGATCAGAATTGGTATACCCATGTAGTTTGACATGCTGATTACGATGCTAAAGTTCGTTTGGCGCCACATTGAATACTTTGACCTCCAGAGGTCATCAAAGTTTCTGAGGTCACAGGGTGACCCCCTCAAAATTTAACTAAACTTGGTGTACATATGCAGTTTGACACGCTGATAACGATTCTGAAGTCTGTTTGCCGCCACATTTAATACTTTGGCCAGCTTCACATTTGATGATATTCTGCGGGGTCACCCTGTGACCTCAGAAACTTGGATGACCTCTGGAGGTCAAAGTATTAAATGTGGCGCCAAACAGACTTCAGAATCGCAATCAGCATGTAAAACTGCATGTGTAGACTAATTTTGATGATATTCTGAGGGGGTCATCCTGTGACCTCAGAAACTTGGATGACCTCTGGAGGTGAAAGTATTAAATGTGGCTCCGAATGGACTTCAGAATCGTAATCAGCATGTCAAACTACATGGGTACACCCATTCTGATCAAATTATGAGGGGGTCACCCCGTGACCTCTGGTGAATTTATCAATTGTGATGACCTCTAGAGGCCAAAATTTTAATTTTGGCGCGCAACGGACTTCACCATTGTAAGTGGCTCGTCACACTGCATAAGTGCACGAAATTAGAGCGAATTCCGAAGGAGTCCGAATGCCCATTCGAATGTGAAGCTGGCCAAAGTATTAAATGTTGCGCCAAACAGACTGCAGAAACGTAATCAGCGTGTCAAACTGCATTTGTACACCACGTTTGAGTAAATTCTGAGGGGTTCACCCTGTGACCTCATAAACTTGGATGACCTCTCAAGGTCAAAGTATTCAATGTGGCGCCGAACAGACTTCAGAATCGTAATCAGCGTGTCAAACTTCATTTGTACACCACGTTTGAGTAAATTATGAGGGGTCACCCTGTGACCTCATAAACTTGGATGACTTTTCAAGGTCAAAGCATTCAATGTGGCGCCGAACAGACTTCAGCATCGTAACCAGTATCTCATGCTGCATGTGTACACCAACTTTGATAACATTCTGAGGGGGTCACCCTGTAACCTCAGAAACTTGGATGACCTCTCAAGGTCAAAGTATTCAATGTGCCGCTAAACAGACTTCAGAATCGCAATCAGAATGTCGAACTGCATGTGTAGACTAATTTTGATGATATTCTGAGGGGGTCACCCTTTGACCTCTGGTGAACTTATCAACTTTGATGACCTATAAAGGCCAAAGTATTAAATTTGGCGCGCAACGGACTTCACCATTGTAAGTGGCTCGTCACACTGCCAAAGTGCACGAAATTAGAGCGAATTCCGAAGGAGTCCAAATGGACATTCGAATGTGAAGCTGGCCAAAGTATTAAATCAAGCGCCGAACAGACTTCAGAATCGTAATCAGCGTGTCAAACTGCATTTGTACACCAAATTTGAGTAAATTCTGAGGGGTCACCTTGTGACCTCAGAAACTTGGATGACCTCTGGAGGTCAAAGTATTAAATGTGGCGCCGAACGGACTTCAGCATCGTAATCAGCATGTCAAACTACATGGGTACTCCAATTCTGATTAAAATCTGAGGGGGTCACCCCGTGTCCTCTGGTGAGCTTATCAACTTTGATGACCTCTAGAGGCCAAAGTATTCAATTTGGCGCGCAACAGACTTCACCATTGTAAGTGGCTCGTCACACTGCATAAGTACACGAAATAAAAGCGAATTCCGAAGGCGTTCGAATGTGAAGCTGGCCAAAGTATTCAATGTGGCGCCGAACAGACTGCAGAATCGTAATCAGCGTGTCAAACTGCATTTGTACACCAAATTTGAGTAAATTCTGAGGGGGTCGCCCTGTCACCTCAGAAACTTGGATGACCTCTCAAGGTCAAAGTATTCAATGTGGCGCCAAACAGACTTCAGAATCGCAAACAGCATGTCAAACTGCATGTGTAAACTAATTTTGATGATATTCTGAGGGAGTCACCCTGTGACCTCAGAAACTTGGATCACCTCTGGAGGTGAAAGTATTAAATGTGGCGCCGAAAGGACTTCAGAATCTTAATCAGCATGTCAAACTACATGGGTACACCAATTCTGATCAAATTCTGAGGGGGTCACCCCGTGACCTCTAATGAATTTATCAATTTTGATGACCTCTAGAGGCCAAAGTTTTATTTTTGGCGCGCAACGGACTTCACCATTGTAAGTGGCTCGTCACACTGCATAAGTGCACGAAATTAGAGCGAATTCCGAAGGAGTCCGAATGCCCATTCGAATGTGAAGCTGGCCAAAGTATTAAATGTGGCGCCAAACAGACTGCAGAATCGTAATCAGCGTGCCAAACTGCATTTGTACACCAAATTTGAGTAAATTATGAGGGGGTCACCCTGTGACCTCAGAAACCTGGATGACCTCTCAAGGTCAAAGTATTCAATGTGGCGCGGAACAGACTTCAGCATCGTAATCAGCGTGTCAAACTGCATTTGTACACCACGTTTGAGTAAATTCTGAGGGGGTCACCCTGTGACCTCATAAACTTGGATGACCTCTCAAGGTCAAAGTATTCAATATGGCGCCGAACAGACTTCAGAATCGTAATCAGCGTGTCAAACTGCATTTGTACACCACGTTTGAGTAAATTATGAGGGGTCACCCTGTGACCTCATAAACTTGGATGACTTTTCAAGGTCAAAGTATTCAATGTGGCGCCGAACAGACTTCAGCATCGTAACCAGTATATCATGCTGCATATGTACACCAACTTTGATAACATTCTGAGGGGGTCACCCTGTAACCTCAGTAACTTGGATGACCTCTCAAGGTCAAAGTATTCAATGTAGCGCCGAGCAGACTTCAGTATCGCAATCAGCCTGTCAAACTGCATGTGTAGACTAATTTTGATGATATTCTGAGGGGGTCACCCTGTGACCTCAGAAACTTGGATGACCTCTGGAGGTCAAAGTATTAAATGTGGCGCCGAACGGACTTCAGCATCGTAATCAGCATGTAAAACTACATGGGTACACTAATTCTGATCAAATTCTGAGGGGGTCACCCCAGGACCTCTGGTGAACTTATCAACTTCGATGACCTCTACAGCCCAAAGTATTAAATTTGGCGCGCAACGAACTTCACCATTGTAAGTGGCTCGTCACACTACATAAGTGCACGAAATTAGAGCGAATTCCGAAGGAGTTTGAATGCCAATTCGAATGTGAAGCTGGCCAAAGTATTAAATGTGGCGCCGAACAGACTGCAGAATCGTAATCAGCGTGTCAAACTGCATTTGTACACCAAATTTGAGTAAATTCTGAGGGGGGTCACCTTGTGACCTCATAAAATTGGATGACCTCTCAAGGTCAAAGTATTCATTGTGGCGCGGAACAGACTTCAGCATCGTAATCAGCGTGTCAAGCTGCATTTGTACACCACGTTTGAGTAAATTCTGAGGGGTCACCCTGTGACCTCAGAAACTTGGATGACCTCTCAAGGTCAAAGTATTAAATGTGGCGCCAAACGGACTTCAGCATTGTAAGTGGCTCACTAAATTGCATAAGTGTGCGAAATTCGGGCGAATTCTGAGGGTGTCCGAATGTGAAGCTAAATGTGAATCTGAATCTGTAGCTGTTTTGACAGACGTCATAATGTGGACAATTGATACCCCAACAGCTGTGCCAAAAATGGCGGCGCTGCGCGCCGCCTTTTTCCCGCTATCCGAGAAAAACCTGAGGGAGGTGTCTACACCCCCCCCCCCCTGCGGGCACGGCGAGGGTTAAAATATAGGGATGATGTGGGCGTGCAGCCAGGTGTTAGGGTATTCATGTGAAGTAAAAAAATGACCCCAGCTGAGCTGGGGTCATTTGTGTATGCGCAACTTTTGGTCGGGGCCACTCAAAGCACTTTTACCACCCCTGCTTGTCAGCGCAAGAAGCCTTCGTGAAAACGGCTAGTATAAAAGTCTTAAGTATAAAAGTCTTATACAAGTCTCAAAACGGCTCGTTTTAAGGGGTGCGGTTACATCTCGGATACAGAATCTATATTTATGTCGACATTCGTGGCCGGGTTAGATGTGGCACAGTGCCTTTACAGTCATAAGCCGCTGTAGCTCAGTGGTAAGATGCCTGTCTTTCACGTGGAGGGGACCGGTTCGAATCCCGCCGAAGGCGACTTGCTTTTTAGTCACGAGCGAATCTTAGGCCGATCCTAGGCCAACCGAATAGAGGCCTGTTTACTACTCGATCGGACTTAATGGCGGGTTAGGTTAGGTTAGGTTAGGTTAGTTGTACGGAATCAATATTGGAGAACCAAGTATGGACGATAGGTGCGGTCTCAAATCTAGATTCTGTATCCGAGATGTAACTGTAACCGTTTTAAGGCTTTTATAAGACTTTTATACTCAAGGCTTTGATACTCAAGACTTGTATACTAAGACTTTTATACCAGGACTTTTATACTAAGACTTTTTACGAAGACTTTTATACTAAGACTTGTATACCAAAACTTTTGGGCTTTTATAAGACTTTTATACTCAAGACTTTGATACTCAAGACTTGTATACTAAGACTTTTATACCAGGACTTTTATACTAAGACTTTTTACGAAGACTTTTATACTAAGACTTGTATACCAAAACTTTGTAAAACTTTTCAGAAACTTTTCAGAATCTTTTCAGCGCAATAATCCTTCATGAATATGGCTAGTGTTTACAAGCGCCAGTAAAAGGAAACATAAGCGTATAAATAAAGCGCTGATACAGACAAAAGCCTAAAAACAGACAAATATATAAAAGCGCCAGTAAAAGTAAAAAGTAAACGTGTTAATAAAGCGCTGATACAGGCAAAAGACATAAAAATAGACGAATGTAAATTAAAGCCAAAGACTAATCAGTGATCACAGGACGTGTACTAGGCTCACAGCAACGACCTTAACCCGCCATTGGCTGGGGGGGCATTTTTCGCCCCCCCCCCCCCTGACGGACTTTCGCAATAGCTCAAAAATGAATAGCGCTATCGACGTGAAACTTCAGGTACCTTCTGCTACATCAATTATACATCTTCTGTGCAAAAATGAAGAGATTTCGTCTATTTTTTCGAAATATAGCGAATTTAGTGACGTCACTACACACGAGTTTGACTAAAAAATCAGCTGAACTTTAGCAAGCCTTACGAATGCTATATTTGAAGCCAAATGCAATCGAAAAACTAAAAAAAAAGCAAATGGCAAGGGCTACAAAATGGATATCTCAGATTTTTTTTAATTTTTGGTTTTTGAACCAAATTTTTTTTTTTTACAAAATGCCCTCACAAAATCAAAATGGTCAAACATTTAACAAACAAAAAACGGAAGATATGTACATTTGGGTAATACCCAAAACAAATTTAAAAGCAGTATCATTATTTTTGACTGACTTATATAAGTATGAGTAACTCATGACGTAATATCTTGAAATTGCGTTTTTTTTTCTCCTTTTAGTGACCCGATACAAGAAAATAAATGCCAGTACTGTATTTCTGAGACAAAACTGGTCTAGACACATGCCTTTTCTATTTAGATTTATCAATTTCAAATTTTGACCTTATGTGACCTGACATTGACCTTATATGGTGTTAGGTTGGTAAAAATGACTGCTACTACCGAAATATACGTGTAAAATAAACCATACAACATGTGTCGCATATCTTTCGAAGACCTGTGACATTTTGTGACCTGACTTTTTTTTCTTTTTTTTGTCTAACCGCCACCCATTAATAGGTGACCAGAAATGCCCCTGCCCTCGATCCCAACGACGCACGACACCTTACGTTAACACCAGAGAACAAAAGAGAAAATGTCGCGGCACTCCCAGCTAAGAAATGGAAACAAACATAAAAAGGCATATGAAGAGATGTAGTTTGGGTGTTAGATGTGGTGATATAAAAGAAAGCGGAACGTAGTTTTTGTTGAAAACAGCAAATGACTGCCCCCCAACTACGTCCCAGGATATCATCCTCACTCATCCTCATCCGGGACAGCATGAGGATGGATTCATTCACTCTCATCCTCATCCAGGACAGCACGAGGATGGGTGCTTTCACTGTGTTAGTAATGGGGATATCAGTCATACAGGGTGGAGGACAAATTCTGGTCTATTTTCAAGCTTTTCTTGCTGGTACTTTGTGGACCCCACTCAGCTAAGCGCGGCTTGTTGCTGAGTGGGGATCCCGAAGCCAGCGCCAATGAATGGGTATATACCTACTACCCTTTAATAATATATTATTCATATATTAATATATTAATAATATATCTGGTATTATATTGAAGGAAATGATAATGGATCGTCTGTGGATAATATATGACAGGAGATGTGATTATGATATATATGACAAATATGAAATCCGAGAATATTTCACATTGTTGTTATGCAATTAACATGAAAGGTGATACACTCTGTACCTACCGATACGTAAATTATGTGTATGCGGACAGCAAAGAGTTGTAACATTTTACTATTCTTGTTAAGTGTTGCATACTATTATTATTGTATGATTGTAATCACGTATATTATTATTACTATGCCAAGTTGATAAGTGTTTCTTACATATTGTAAGAATTAATATATGTGTATGTATGTGTATGTATATGTATATGTATATGTATATGTATATGTATATGTATATGTATATGTATATGTATGTGTATGTATATGTATATGTATATGTACATCAGCGTATTCTATATTGAAGCACTATATTTATTCATGCAATGTGTATAAACTCGTGAAATTTTATGGTAACTACACTGATATTACTTACAATTAAGTATTATAATGCTGTCACTACCGCATTGTTTTCGTCATATTCTTCCAGAATTTGACGTTTGGTGATATTTTTATAAGCTGCATAGAACGGGGAATCGCATTAAGTTGTGGGAAAACAGATGATATTGAAGAGTTCCATAGACGTGGACCAAACCAGGCTATTGTGTGGATGCGATAAAGTTCTCTAGTAAATATTTCAATGAAGTGACGTGTTATTCTAGATCCACGATGGTTAGGCAGAGATAAATTGAAGAGTGATCTAATCAAGGTTGGAGCTTCTCGGGTAATACCACTATGTATTACAAGAATGGACTGTTGTTTAGCAATATCTGTAAGTTTAAGTAGCTGAGGTTTAAGAAATATTGGGTTCGAGAGTACAATCCTATGTTGATTGTCAATAATCCTAACTGCTTTCTTCTGAAGAATTAATAGTTTATTGAGTAATGTTTGCGCCGAATTTCCCCATAAGGCTTCAATAATTGAGATAGGGCATAACTAGACTATTATACAATAATAACAGATATTTGCGGCCAAAGAAGAATCTTGATCGCTTTAGTATGCCAATGTTTCGGCTAATTATGACAGCTATGTGGTCCATGTGGCTCTTCCACTTAAAGTTTGTATCTATGTATACGCCAAGATACTTTAAAGTCTCGGAGTGTTTGATAATGGCTTCATTCATAATTACTTTAATCTTTAAATCTTGATTACTACTATTATACAGTTGATAAAACGTCTTCCTAGTGTTCAAGGAAAGTTTATTTAGCTGAAATCATTTGCAAAGCATTAGTAAATTTGAGTCTAGCATATTTTGTAGTATTAGTGCGTTATCGGCTTCGAAGAAAATTGCTGTATCGTCTGCATATAATAAAGATGATGCCTGTTTGCAAACATTAGGAAGCTCATCTATGCACAGAATAAAGAGCAGGGGTCCCAAAATAGATCTCTGTGGGACACCAATGTTTATTTTGTGTAAACTGGATTTTATATTGAGATATTCAACACACTGATATCGATCATTTAAATACGATTCAATTAAATTTAAAAAATGTGTCCAAAAAGTCATATTCCCTGAGTTTGCTTAGTAGTATACTATGTTCCACCGTGTCAAAAGCTTTTTTAGGTCTAAGTATATCCCACAGGTAATATTGTTGTGCTCAAATCCTTTTAGGACTTTATCTTGTAGGAGGAGCAGGGGATATATGTTGAATGGCCCTTTCTGAAACCGAATTGATTACAGCAAAGAATATCGTTATTTGAAATATGATCCATCATTCTATGATGTATAATTTTTTCCAGAACTTTTGAAAGGTAGGGCTAGATGCTAATTGTCCGGTAGTTGTTCATATTTGTATTATCTCGTGATTTAAAGATCGGTCTAACCACTGCAATTTTAAGTTTATTGGGAAATACCCCAGCTTGTAAGCAACAATTTACAAAATGGACAATGTGATGAATGATGGATTTATAAGTAAGTTTAATAAATTTACCATTAATGTTGTCAACACCGATTCCAGGGTAAAAAGTCCAAAGGGAAAAGTAAACGGACGGAAAGTCAAGGGACGAAAAGTCAGGGGGTAAAAAGTCGACATGGCTAAAAGTTGAAAGATAAAAAGTCGAAAAGGTAAAAAGTCAGCATGGCAAAAAGTCAACACGCTAAAAGTCGAATAGTAAAAAGTCGTATAGATAAAAGTCGAAAGATAAAAAGTCGAAAAGGTAAAAAGTCAACACGCTAAAAGTCGAATAGTAAAAAGTCGTATGGATTAAAGTCGAAAGATAAAAAGTCGAAAAGGTAAAAAGTCAACATGGCAAAAAGTCACACGCTAAAAGTCGAATAGCAAAAAGACGTATAGATAAAAGTCGAAAGACAAAAAGTCGAAAGATAAAAAGTCGAAAGATAAAAAGTCGAAAGATAAAACATCGAAAGATAAAAAGTCGAAAGATAAGTCGAAAGATAAAAAGTCGAAAGATAAAAAGTCGAAAGGTAAAAAGTCGAAAAGGTAAAACGTCAACATGGCAAAAATTAAACATGCCAAAAGTCAAATCGTAAAAAGACGCATAGCTAAAAATCAACGCGTAAAAAGTCAATGATTGGGTCAGATTAATTTAATTTGGGTATTGTGAATAGTTTGATGCATCTAATCCAGAGTAATTATTTGTTTGCTTGGGTTTGGGAGGGTTTGTTTTGCCATGGTCGGCAAAATACCTTATGATGGCATAGTTGTTCATGATACATGTTTTCATTGATACATGACTCAGGGACTGCATCAATACTCTGAACTTGACTGAAGTTTGTCTCACGCAAAAGTGGAATCAAAGCCATGGTTAAGGGTATGCGAATTTACATATTCTATTTTGTGCATAACTATCGAACAAGGAGATAAGCAAGTCAATTTGAATTTTCAGGCCCTCGGTAACGTTATCGTTTATCACGAGAACTTACATACTTCGATCGTATACGATCAAAGTGTCAATATGTCAATGTATTGTTGAAGCATTGCCTAAGGAGCTTTGAAGAGTTCAACCAACAAATAAACGTTGACAACTTGCTTAGGGATAGGTACCGTTGGATGCGGCACTGCTGAGTCTGATCTTCAGTTATAATTTGAACCATATATAACATATCTACCTAAATATATGACATGAAGTACTTATTTTTATCAATGTTTGAACACGTTAATAAATGGGTCACACCACAATCAACTAACCAAAGCATAAGTCGACTAATCTCAATTATTTTAAACTGTAGGTAGGTAATAGGTATATATGTACATTGTACATACGTTGTTGAGGTAAAACACGCGACTTCCGCGTTAATAGTCGGATAGTCCAAAGAAAAGAATTGAATGAACGGGAAGTCAAGAGACGAAAATTAAATGGGCCAAATGAACAGATTATCGTCATTGACTTTTTGCCATTTCAACTTTTTACCTTTTTACTCTTCATCTTTCGACTTTTATCGACGTTGACTTTTTGCTATTTGACTTTTTACGTTTTTTTGTCCCATCTCGACTTTTTACGTTTTTTACTTTTCATCTTTCGACTTTTAGCGACGTTGACTTTTTACCATTTCTTCTTTTCATCTTTTGACTTTTAGCGACGTTGGCTTTTTACCATTTCGACTTTTTATCCTTCGACTTTTTACCATTTCGACTTTTCGTCTTTTGACTTTTAGCGACGTCGACTTTTTACCCCTTGACTTTCCGTCCGTTTACTTTTTATCTTTTGACTTTTTACCCTTTTGCCTTTTCGTCTGTTGACTTCTTACCCTGTTGACTTTTTGTCACTTGACCTTTTATCCGTTTGACTTTTGGTCCGTCGACTTTTTTCCATGTCGACTTTTTGACTGTTGACTTTTTACTCTGTTGACTTTTTGTCATGTGACTTTTTATCCGTTTGACTTTTGGTCCGTCGACTTTTTTCCATGTCGACTTTTTGACAGTTGACTTTTTACCCTGTTGACTTCTCGTCATTTGACTTTTTATCCGTTTTACTTTTTCACCGTTGACTTTTTTCCACGTCGACTTTTTACCCGCCGACTTTTAGGATTTTGACTTTTTACTATTGACTAAATGTCCCATTACTTAACATCCGTTTACTTTTTGCCATTCGACTTTTCGTCCGGCACCCGTCAACACCAGCCCCTACATTTTCCATGTTGGTAACCACTTTTATAAGTTCATCACTGTTTGTGAGCTCCACTTGATTTATTGTGCTATTACAAGTATTTACGAACATTAAGGGGCTCTCAGAGCATGGCTCAATTGTACTTTGTAGTGCTTTCCCCACAGAGCTGAAAAAATTGTTAAAGCTATTAGCTATTTCGTTTGGGTTATCAACTTCAATATCATTTTCATTCTTGAAGGAATTAGGTACGCGACTTGTATTGCTTTTACCTATTACATGTTGATTAATTAAGTATGTTCCACATTTTCTTTGCATTATTTCTGTTTGTTTCAAGTTGAGTTTATATGTATTTCTTTTTTGCACATCTTATAATCCCATTTAGAATGTTCCTATACTGATTATACTTTTTCTTGTCATTTGGTGAAGGATGTTTTTGCTTGAAGGCAAATAGCTTTGATCGGTGAATGATGGATGAAAGGATTGCAGGAGATATCCATGGCTTAATTGCGCTATTTTTTCGATTCGTTTTATGCTGATAACTATACCGACTTTTGGTTGTTGGATAGGCATGTAAAAGAACATCACATGCTTCTTCTGGATCACTTATATTTTCCAAACCATCTAGTGCATGTATGAAGTCATTTGTGAACTGAGTAATTTTGCTGTAATCAAAATTGACCTTGGTTTCTCTTATGTTTTCATTGAGCACAATGTGTTTATTTAAAGTTGAAAATACTGGAAAATAGTCATTTGTATCATCAAATATTATACCAGAATTTTGAACACAGCCCAGGTTGTTACCAAATATATTGTCAATGAGAGAAGCGCAAGCGTCTTGAGCTCTAGTGGGCCTTGATATTAATGGTAGAAAACCAGATCATGCCAAGGTACTAAAAATTATCAAGTTTGGCTCTTATGGCACATGTTTAGAAGATCATAATTAAAGTTTCCACAAAGAAAGATAGTTTTGTTTTTAATCGAAAGAAAATCAAGAGGAATCCCAAACTCATCATTGAAAATGCTATGGTTGAGGTTAGGAGGCCTATATAAAAGGAAAACAGTAATATATATAGTGCTGCTCAATTGACACTCAAAAAGTAAAGATTCTGTACATTTAACAAGTTTGGGCATTTTCCTTATACTCTTTAAGCAAATAATTTCTTGCATAAATCGCTACTCCGCCACCAACGCCCACATCTCGATTGTCAACCAAGTCTCTGAAACACATATGAAAGACCATCTACATTTTGTGAGGTGCAAGAATACCTGAAACTCTGAAAACCTATCATCAGATAACATGGGCCTTGCATTCACATGAATAATGCTAAATTGGTGGGAAATGTTAGGTTCTTGACTACTAACAGACTTATTAGGAAAGCTGAAATATTTACAATTTGTTCTAAGTGTTTCAAAAGTGTTTTGGACCTGTGTTAGGACAGAAGGGCCAGTTGTAGGGAATGGTGAAAACAATTATTGATGGAGAATTTGTGGGTGGACAGTGCTTTCACACAGGTTCATTAAATATCTTGTGTTTCTGCTTAATAAAGGAACAACCGTAGCTTTGCTACAAGTTGTGTATAAATGTGATTATGCTATAAACTATACTGTTTTGTACAAGGATACAATATTCCCTTGGGGAAGTTCAGGGAATACATTATACATATATTACGTATTATGGCAGTATTTTAATGATAATCAAACTGCATGGATACCTACACCACTGAGAATCACGTGATTACGATCGAGCGCGAAACCCTCGCTCGTCTTTCTGTGGTGTATGGGAAAAATCTGATTATGAGCGGCCCGGCCCGGCCCGGCCCGGCCCGGCCCGGCCCGACCCGGCCCGTGGCGACGCTTTTGAGAAGCTCATCTCTGCAACCGCACGTCCGATTGACTAGCGAACTTCTTTGCTGAGCAGCACCATCTAACCTACCCTGTTTGAGACCAGTGCCGACTCATGTGGGTGACTACCACTGCGCCTGGCGCGTGCCGCGTGAGGGGTGTTGAAAAGTATTTTCTCGCAATAACTCCGCAACGGCTGGGCAGATTATGTGCAAATTTCGTGTGTGGTTAGGGACCCCTCAGCCGCCGCTTTCCCACAAGTCAGGGATGGGGTGCCTCTGCACGTGCGCACGTGCACACCCCTATTCTATATCTCTGGAATGACTGAGCCGATTGTGTTCAAATTTTGTGCGTGGTTAGGGACCTCTCAGCCGCCACTTTCCCACACGTTAGGGGTGGGGTGCTGCAGCACGTGCGCACGTGCGCGCCCTTTTTGTATCTCAAAAACTACTTGTCCGATGGAGTTGAAATTCACCATACATTTTCTTCGCGCTCGCTCGTTCATCGCCAACTTCGGCGTCTTACTGGTAAGTATGCAGCGTGTCCATACAATTCAATAATTACACAAAAAGGCAACACCATGTCAAGAAAAAAGAAAGAAACGCACATTTTAAATCATAATATTCAGTATTGAATTAAATAGGAAAACAATAAAGCAAAGAAAAACCTTGACCTTGACCTTTGCTAACAATTTCACTTTTGCTTATGCGGGATATGTATTATACCTTTGAGAGCACTTTGTGCGATAATAGTCGTAATCTAAGGCTTTGGCTGGAAAGTATGGCCCAAAAACTCAAATATCTTAATTTTTACCTTTGCCCTGACCGTGACCTGAAATGTGACCTTATTTTGACAATTTAGTGTATGCTTTGGATGCGCCTCATTCAGAAGTTTCGATTGTCGCCTTGCGCGTCCCACTGTGGTTATTGGTTCAGAAGATAACCAGGGGGCGAAAAACGACCCCCCTAGCTAATAGCGTTCGGCTGAGACCTCAGCCAATGCCAGGTTAACTCATGTATGTACCATGACCATCAGCGAACTTCGCAATGTCTGACCTATGAGTACGAGATGGCAGAAATAAATCAGTTTCAGAGTTTGAATTGTATCAAACAATTGTATATTAGTTTCAGAGTTATTGTATGTGAGCGAGTTAAAGAGATGCGGGAGAGGAACTAAGAGGCCCCTCTTTACAGAGTCCACTCTTCCACGAGGTATATTGAAGAGCGCGGGTCGCCGCGCACGTCAGCTTGGTGCAGCGATAGCGGGAACATTGCCACAATGTCAGCTGGCAGTCTAGGTGGCCACCGAATACTGAGCGCATCGACATTAGATCGGATCGAGTCAAATGCGACTCACTAAACGATGCGCAGCCAAACAGTTGGAGCAGTGATGCGTAGTCTAGTGGCGGGAACGTTGTTTGGGTTTTAGATCCCAGCCACATCAGGAAAAAGTGCTATACTGTTCATCTTTGCATCGATATCGTTATTAGTTCTGCGGAAGCCCATGCGAAATTAACTCCCAAATTTATGCGGCATTCCGTATCAATGCAACATAGCACGTGCTGGAAGCAGGATGTTGGGGTTTGAATGTCCTTGCATCTGTGGCAGACGGGGACGGGGTACTCCGCATTCGCCACATAAAACAGAAGACGTGCGTTATAATATAACGCACGAGCCGCTACAAAAACAGTGTCGTAAACGGATTCAAAATCTTGCAACAGACTTCAAACTTCAATAACAAGTTGAGTCCCAACTGGTAGTTACTGAGAAACTGATAGGTATTAGTGCTACTAAAATTGGCACAATTTTCGTAGTCATATCAGTACTCAGTAGTCATGGTTCAGTAGTTAAGCATGTTCTTTTGATGCTTTTGCATTGTAATGCATGAGGTTTTGCATGCACGTACCATAATTGCTAGAACTATTCAAGAATTATAACTAAATATTATTATGACTAGTGAATACAGACATCAGTGTTCAAAATAGGAATTGCTTTAACGAGATTTAATCAAACAAATGACTATGGTTCATGAATGGAATCATAGACGCAGTATAATGCTATTTTTACTTTTCACATCATTTGAAACAACTTCACAAAATGAAAACAGCCTTAACCAAAACGCATACCTAGCGGAAGGTTCTGCAACAGATCAGCCTGAGCCAACGACGACAGCCACTGAAGCTGAGGTGAGAAGGGTCGCGTGGGACCCGGCGGACCCAGCCGACGGCACCGATAGTCACGCGCGAGACCACGTCCACGACTACGACCACTACGAGAAGGCGCACGGCCACGCCAAGGACCACCCCGAGCAGACCGATAATAAATTTGTCAACCACGACCACCCGCACCATGATGAAGAGATGGACCACGACCAGTTGCATCACACGCCGTGGGTCATTACGCAGCCAGGCTACGACATCCGTGAACGGCCTTACGATACTAACGTAAAAGGACCGACGCTTATGCAGATGCACGCCTACGCTGACTTCGTCGAATATGTAAACGAACGTGATGGAGAACTAGTGGTCAAGCTTTTCGTGGTTGCTTTCTGGACAGATCGTCGCATGCGTCCGCTAGAGGAGGTCCTCCATGGCCTGACGGGCTTTGACCAAGCCATGCTGCCGCTTCCGGGCCAGATAAAGAATGACATTTGGGTGCCGGACTTGTACCTGCCGATGGCACGGCGGGTCAGTGTCCCCGCTGTACAACAGCCGGCCGAGAGCATCACTCTGATGGCAAACGGCAGTCTCAAGTACTCGGGATTCTTAGTCATCGCCTTCAAGTGCCAAATGCACTACCATAACTACCCGATGGATGTACAGCAATGTAACCTGGACTTCATGAGCTACAAATACTCCATCGACGAGCTGCGTTTTCGCTGGCATCCGGCCGGCCTGGCGGGTAACAAGAACGTTGATACTAAGCACTTCCAGGTGCAAATTCTGCGTCCGAAAGTCAACAGTTCATTTGTTCTGAAAAATCCGGATGGCAGCACCCGTGACGTTCTCCGGATCACTTACTTCATGAAGAGGCACGTAACCTTTCATCTGCTGCAGACATACCTGCCGTCCATCATGCTGGTGTTCATCGGCTGGCTGTCACTGCTGGTGCCCCTGGACTTCGCCTACGGGCGCATGGTGCTCTCCGTCACCACGCTGCTGGTGCTGGTGTCGATCTTCGTCACCACCAGTCAAATCACGCCCGGCATCAATGAGGTACGATTGTCGGCTGGCTGTACCTATTGGTATGGGTGTATGGCTATGGGCCTCACCACCGGGTGTATAGCTATGGGTGTCATGCAGGTTTCCGCAGTCTGCGCTATAAGGAACAGCCGCTGGTATTGGAATTATCTCCGCTCAGATTTCGTCTTATAAAACGCTCATCTTTTTTTGTTTTTAATCTCGAATGCTTTTGATGGGATGGACTTTGTGTATGTGATGATTGTACCTATGTATCAAAATGTGATTGATTGTTTGTACTGACTGTTTGTAAGTGTGTTACCACCAAGGCTGAATAAGGAAGCCGTAGTGCTTCCGAAAGCTACCTAAATAAAAAAATAAGCTGGCAAACATACTCAATATTTGTGAATGTCAAACAAATAAAGAAATATATATAAAAAATAAACATAATTATAAAATAAACATAATAAATAGGTAAACAAAACAAAAAATCGCACCAAACCATGGCGATTCAGGAATCTGACGTATCTCCTTTTCCGTGATTGGCAGGTGAAGGCACTGGACATCTGGCTGTTCATGTGCATCTTCTTCGTGTTCTCGGCCATCGTGGACTGCATCGCTGACCTGCGCTTACTGTCGATGGTGGAGAAGGAGTCGCAGATCGCCGGCGAGGAGGGTGCCGCCGACACTGACATGCCGCCGATCGTGGACGAACGGCTCCGTGCCAGCCAGGGCGCCGTGCACGACGCGACTCTCCGACTCGGCGACACCACCAGCTCCTCGTACAACGTCAAGTTTCATGGTGACAACACGCCATTCCAGGTCAGGCGTCGGTAACACACACTGGGTGTCTCGTAAATATGTGCATATCTCGCCGTTAAAATGTGCACGAACACCATTATAGTCTACATTTTAAGATTGGTGGCATCATCTCGCCAATTGAAATTGTAAGCCACGCCTTTTTTCATCTCGCCAATTGTAAGATACTATTTTTCCAGCTCTGTAATGGCAGCCGTGCATCGGTTTTTCAACTATGAAAATACTAAGCTTGAAACCTAAAACAGAACCATACACATTAAAAAGGGTAATAATGTAGTACATTAACAGGTGCAAAGCCTGGTTTTAAGCAATTTGTTAGAGGTAATATAAAATATAATTAGATACAAATAATTACTGAATGACTGGTAAATCACAGGTTTACTTTACAAACGGAACAAACAAATTCAGGGCTGAACACGTTGAAGACCAAGCTGAAAACCAAGCCATGCAAGCTATACTGGGCTTTTATTGAAAACACTGTAAAATTAAAAGTTGATAACATAAAAAAATCCTAGGTGGATTTTAGCAGTGATCACTATCTCTTTTCAGGCGGACAAGGAGGTTCTGATCGCTACCCCTGCAGTGCTCAAGTGGCTCCGTATGGCCGTGTTACTGGAACGAAGCATGACGGTGATCTACCCCGCCTTTTTTGCCCTCTTCACCGCCATCTATTGGGCTGTCTACATCACTGCTAGGAACTCTCATCCCGTACCCGAGAGCGAGGCCTCAGCTTGACAGTAGCTCATTGGCATGTGATAGGAACTCTCATCCCGTACCCGAGAGCGAGGCCTGAGCTTGACAGTAGCTCATTGGCATGTGATAGGAACTCTCATCCCGTACCCGAGAGCGAGGCCTGAGCTTGACAGTAGCTCTAGGAACTCTCATCCCGTACCCGAGAGCGAGGCCTGAGCTTGACAGTAGCTCATTGGCATGTGATAGGAACTCTCCTCCCGTACCCGAGAGCGAGGCCTGAGCTTGACAGTAGCTCATTGGCATGTGATAGGAACTCTCATCCCGTACCCGAGAGCGAGGCCTGAGCTTGACAGTAGCTCATTGGCATGTGAATACAGTTGTGTCGCTACAGGAGATTGTGACATGTGAGTGTGCGTGCGTGTGCGTGCGTGTGCGTGCGTGCGCGTGCGTGCATGCGTTCGTGCATGCGTTCGTGCATGCGTTCGTGCGCGAGTGTATACTATGCACTTCTTTGGTTGATTATATCACATATTCACCAAACATTTGTGATGAATCGGTTCACAAATACTCAATGTTTGTTGGTGGTATATTGGTAAAGGGTCATTTGTTTTGCAGTTTGATGAAACATGTGTGCACGGCCACGCCAAGTGACGCGTTTGTGAAGTGTTTTCTTGTGTTTCACAATGCGATTGTAGCCATGCACCGTGCACAATACATATTGTGTAGGATGTAATCTGAAGCATGTGCCTAGGATGGACAAAATATCTGATGTGATTCGTCTTCTTCTAGAAGGCCAGCGTTACGCGATGCGCAATATGATCCAAATTCGGAGTGAATGGTCCACAACCCTCTAGTCTAACTGACTCGAGATGACTCGAGATGAGCCATTTGAGCTCTTTCTCACTTTCTCACCAAAATCGTAACGAAAAAAAAACACCTTTTCTATATCTTACGAAGTCTTACTATATCTTTTTCTTTTTTTTTCTATATCTTACGAAGTTATATGGCTTACGAAGTGGCCATATAAACAATATAACAACTAGAAACACCATAACATATCACATTAGAGGTTCCACCACCAATCAAAAGATGGAGCCTGAAAAGACGGGGGACATGAACATTCTAAAGATGATTCTTTCCACGCAATGTACGTAGGCCTAATTTTACATTGACAATTTGTTGGGAATGCCCCCCCCCCCCCAATATGTTGAAAAATAACAGACTTATGGCTTTGCATAAACAAAAACCAGCCATTGTACGCTATTGCCATGCATTACCCAAGCTAATGATCTTTACCTCGAACTTCCATTCTTATGGAATTACAATTCAATTTGTATGGCTCTAAGATTTTGCTTCGCCTTCTAGTCGAAAATCAAGCTCATAAACGTGCATTCCAACACCTAATGATTGTAATCGGCAGTTTGACCTCGTGACCTCTGTCCTTCTCAAGGTCATCACAAGCTTAAACGGGTGCTCAGAATTCAGACACACAAATAATACAGATTTATAGACTAATGATGTATTTAATAACGCTATTTTTGTGCAAAATACCACCAAACAAAGCTTTATGTCGTGGACATTTTGCGGTGACCTGACCAGTGACCTGTGTGGTCATCAGTGACCCCTGAGGTCAACGAGATTCTTGCCACAAATGTTCCAGAGAAGGGGAGGTGACGACACCCTCATGTCAACGAATTTGACCAAAATTGGTTATAAGAGGTAATCTGGTAGGCTAAAACGAGCTGTGAAAGTTGTACTGCAATCCAAGCAGTAGTTCCGGAGATGTTGCCTCAGGGATTTTTGCAAGCTCATGGTACAGGTCAATCTTTGTCAGCCCATAAAGAGGGAAAGTTGTGACGCAATATGTCCATTAACCCGGCATTGGCTGGGGTCGCAGCCGAACGCCATTGGCGGGGGGGGGCGTTTCCCCCTCCCCCTGGTTATCTTCCAAACCAATAACCACAGCGAGACGCGAAGTGGCAATCGAAAGCTCTCAATGAGGCGTATCTAATGCATACACGAAATTTTCCAAATAAGGTCACATGTCAGATCACGGTCAGGTCAAGGGTCAAAATTGAGATATTTGAGTTTTTGGGCCATACTTTCCATCCAAAGCCTTACATTGAGACTGTTATCGCGCAAAGTGCTCTCAAAGGTATAATACATATCCCGCATAAGCAAAAGTGAAATTGTAAGCAAAGGTCAAGGTAAGACCAGAGGCTATTCTTATAAAACAAAATCGAGCCGCTAGCTAGATTTTTTTTTAAAGAATAGCCTCAGGACTGGAAATGTGTTATGTTTGGGCAGTGTGTAAAATACCTGCATATTATTTGGCTTTGCTGCTGCATTTCCGAGGCGCTGTTTCGACGCTAAACATCGCCCGCGCCTGCTCCTGAAGCCCTTTTTTTTAATCGAGCCACGGCTCTATTTTTTATAAGAATGGCCTCAGGTCACAGAAGGTCACTATTGGCAAGAGGTCTACAAAAGTCACGCGACACATGTTTTACGGGTTATTTTACACGTAGAATTCGATAGCAACAGTCATTTTCACAATCTGACACCACATAAGGTCAAGGTAAGGTCAAAATTTGAATTGTATAAATATAAATAAACAAGGCATGTTTCTAGACCAGTTTTGTCTCCAAAATACAGTGCTGGCATTTATTTGTTTATATCTGGTCATCTTAAAGCCAAAAAACGCAATTAAAGAATATGACGTCATGAGATACGTATACTTAGGGAGCCATAAGTCAGTCAAAAATAAAGATATTGCTTTTACATTTGGTTTGGTTATTGTCCAACATAACATATCCAATACCCAGTCCCAGTCCCAGTCCCAGTATCAGTCCCATTCCCAGTCCCAGTCCAATACAACATACTTAAACATATCTTCCTTTTTTTAATATGTTTGAGAAGTTTGATTTTGAGGATATTTTTACACACAAAAAAAATGGGGGGTCTAACCAAAAAATTTCGCAAAGCCGACATCGCAATTTTATAGCCCTTTCCTTTTCTATCTTTTAACGTTTTTCGATTGCATTTTGCTCAAAATTTGGCATTTTACGGCCTGCTAAGGTTTGGCTGATTTTTGTGTCGAACTCTTGTGTAGTGACGTCACTAAATTCGCTATATCTCGAAAAATGTCGACGAAATTTGCTTCATTTTGCACAGAAGACGTAAAATGTATGTAGGAGAAGGTACCTCAAGTTTCACGTCTATTGTTTTCTTTAGCTATTGAGAAAGTTCGCCAGGGGGAGGGGGGCAAAAAAAGCCCTCCCCCACCACCAACCAATGGTGGGTTAATTACGTTACGCAATTGTTTTCCAATGTTCGACCCCTCCCTCCCCTATGTCACAATTTGTCACGCTGAAGAGCACCCTCATCCTAAGATCACTTTACGCTGATGCTTACCTCCCCCCCCCCCTCGTATTTAACAAAATAGTACCAGCAAAACTTTCTCCATAGTAATGTGAGTGAATATGTTACTTGAGTCATACAAGAAAAGTATTAAATGGCGAAAAATGGAATTAATTCTAGAACGCGTGATCAAAACACGGTAAGTACGTCCAGGTAAGTTAATTATATTTACCATAAAAAAGATATTTAAAAACAAAAACATGAGCAAAGGATACCACATTCAAAATATCCCGACACATTTTAATCACGGCGCCTGTCACAAAGGTCCAATGCCGCTGCAGCGTTAACGCCGCATCGAATTTCTCCGGAACGGAAGTGCCCGGCGAAAACTCAGCTCGATCTTGGTACGTCCTGTTCCGCTGAGATATCGCCAAAAACCTGGGCGAAACATGCGTTTGGGCTGTGAGACACAGTCACAGTCACTGTCAGTCACTGTCACTGTCACAGTCACTGTCAGTCACTGTCAGCCTCACAGTCACTGAACTCAATAACAACTGGAATGGACAAAGGTGTCAGAGAGCGGTCGCGGCCGGCCGCCATGCTAGAACGCCGGGCCGGGCGAGAGGTGGTGAGGAGTATGAATGGAGGGGTCGGACGCGTTTTATTAAACCTGTCATTATAAGCTTCATGCTTGTAAATATGAATACATTTTGGGTGGATATTGGACGGATTTGATTGCGCTGTATAATTTGTATTCATTTTGTTTTATCGACACATTGCATACTCCGTGCCGATCATTTATCTACACATCTGTGTTTGTCCCATGTCCGTGCGACTCGTGGTTGCCGAGATACTGGTCCGGGATTGCAACCCCTAACAACCCCGCTGTGTTAATCCGCGTTCGGTTCGGCGCTCCAACATGGCGGCCAGGCGCGACAGCCCGAGCCATACCAGTCTGAGAGGGGCGCCGCCCTCTGCTCACAGCCCAAAGTTTCATAATGTTAAATTGCATTGGCTAGGCTGATTTGGGCCTATCGATACCAACAAACATCTTGAAATAGCATGCATATGTCGAGACGTGTTTTAACTGTTTGAAAAATTGTGTTGGCTATTAAATAGTTCGTTCCTTATAACCCTGCTAAAAATATTGAATAATTAGGAAAAAATAGCATTATCCTCCTTCGTATCTCGATAACCGCTGGACCGATTCTCTCTGAAAAAGCAGCATTCGATTTATTGGAGCATGATCTACATTCCTGCATTCATAAATAAGCCAAATTTTGTCATGGGCGGATACAGGTAGCAAATAAATGGGAGACGGTGAAAACATGCATTTTTAGATTCTTGCCCTGGGACGTTGTTTGAACGCAATTTGTGTTCATGTTGTTGGATTTGTCACCTAATTGTGTGCTCTAACATGTGCTCCTTTTTAAAGTTTGGGTAAATTAACCCAATGGCGTCCTCAGGCAATTCCAAAGGGGGTACCTAAAGATGTCACTATAATATTTTGTGCAGCTTTGATTTCTGTTTTAGATGCATATAATGATATGTATATGCATGATAATGTAAATTAAGGCAGTTTTTTATTTGTGCAATGGCGTGCTCAGGAGGGGAAGGGCAGGAGAATTGAGCTTCATCTTTTGTTATCTTTATATTTGCTTATTTATATATTTTGCTATGTAGTGTTACGCCATGGGCCCACA
>JAXIVJ010011774.1:0-42476 GCA_036785665.1 Chirona hameri | reverse complement strand
CCCAGGCGTGTAACCACCACTGGGGTCGCTGGGGATCAGTCCCCAGTAACATTTTCGGATTTTAACATTGCGCCTATGGGCGTTGCATGGAAAACATCGATTTAAAAGTGCCTGCGTCCCCACCTACTTTCGGAAGGTGGTTACGCCCATGTCATTACCACATGCCTAGATATCCTTTCAACATTAGCACGTGCTTTTGGGAAAAGCTTTCGGCCCACTGCGGCTAATGTTAAAGGTATTTGGGAAACGATTTTGACCTAGGTCATTTTGAATTTCCCAGACAAATATTTAACAGAATATTGAGAGCGGAAGTGCCAGAACAGAAGCGCATACGACATTATGATATAGCAGATCAATGTTGAACACATTTTCAGACTCTGGCGCTGTTGATACAAAAGCGTTTATATTTCGCATTTCCAATCAAAATGCAGGTGGGTCATTGCGAATTTCTAATCTTTTCTTCTGGAGTATCTTCTTCATCTCCGGATACGTTAAAGCCTAAATATGGAAGAAAGAATGGCCTTTCAAGTTTCAATTTAACCATCATCCTCCATGCTTTATGACTTACGAGTTACTTTCACTTTAATTAGCTTGTATTTATGTATTTATGTTGTTGCGGAAGGTTTGCGGTATGCGGTGAATAGCTTCCCATCCACGGCACTTATTCTCACCCTTGCGCTTGGAAAATTATACAATATTCCCCTAGCTTTTTTGCTTCATACCTCGGGCCTACCTGCCCTTGGTCCTCCGCATACAAAACTCGGTGAATATTGCATAATTTCCCAGCACCGGGCGGGAATATATAAACCGACACCCAGCACGCATATTCCACAAATGGGATATACAAAACGATTTCTTAGCCCGTTCACCACCAGTGATTATCCAGATTCCAGTGCCGTTTGTACGCACTGGACTGGAGCAGGAGCGTGAACTGTCGAGTCCCGTGTCATAAACTGTGCCGTATGGCTGGGTCATTTGTTGTTTCAGGCCGTCCTTGGTCGGGCTCGGGACGGCGATCTGTATAGTGCGTCGTGTCAGTGTGGCAGCCGGCTCCGCAGCTGAATTTGTTCTGTTTCAGGCCGTCCTTGGTCGGGCGGGACGGCCGATCTGTAGTACGTCGTGTCAGTGTGGCGGCCGGCTCTGCAGCTGAATTTGTTCCACAGTCGTATTACGCTGTAAATAGAGTGTTTGACAGAGACGGCGCACATACGGCGGGGCTCGTGTGAACCTACCCTACTGCAGACCGCACGCGGGTGTTGACCGATACGGGAAGTGGGGAAAACGTAAAAACACGCTCATCAGTGAGCAACTCCATGCCAGGCGAACTATAGATAATAAGGAGGTATATTACTGGGAAACCATTCGGAGAATCTCAAAAAAGCTTTCGAGAATCTCATATTCTCGAAAGCTTTTCGTCCAAAATTCACTTTTCTGGCCTTTTCGTTTCGTCTCGTAAGTCGTAGGTAGATGGATTGAATAGTGTCCGTAAAGTTTGTGACATGTAGTGCGTGCATAACTGCATATGTGTGCTTGACGCGTGTACTGTAGGTACGTATGTGTGTGATGTCCACGTACTATTTGTATTATTGTCGACTGTGCTGATCTTTCCGGCGTTCGCAGTCCCTACTTCGATCGTCACCTGGGCCTGGCCACCGGTATTATGATGTCCGGCACGATGATCGGAGGCATGATTCTTCCACCCGTGGTTCAGGTACGGGACATACCGGGAGCCGTGAGGCATCCACCATGGTTGGAGACGTCATACCTGCGGGTCGACAAGAGAGCAGCTGAAATATAGCGTGTAATAGAAACAGTCGGAAGCTTTCAGCCTTTATGCAAAATAATTGCACGGACGATAGTATGCTTTCACGAAGAGGAGAAAACGTTTAGGCAATTTGAAGGTAAATTAAGATACTAAGCAAAATTATATATTCGGGGGAAAAATTGTTCTGAATATACCGATAGTCACTTACCGAAGATAAGCTCACGCACAAGCACGCACGCATACACGCGAGCGTGAGCATGGGTAGATGCACACACTCTTCAATACACAACATTGCTGGCATTAACATTTTTAGAAAAATATTTTTTTGTACACCTAGACATCGGCTCTATTTATATTTACAAAGTGTTTATCTGAATGTTTTTCCACTAACCAATCAATTCATCATTCAGCCAGCCAGTCAATCATTCGTTCATTTGTCCAATTTCTCTTGCATTCATTCATTAATTTGGCGTACGCAGAATTAGCCGACCGAGATGTGCTAAACGATATATGAAGCATATAGGCTATAGCGTATGCGTATGAACCTCTGGCGGCGGCGAAAGACGCGACTGATCTGCCCTCTATACTGCCGTCGCCACAGACGCTGCTGACATCTGCCGGCTACCGTGCCACGATGCGAGTGCTGGCCGGCATCGGCTGCCTGGGCTTCGTCGGCGCCTCCACGTTCAGCGGCCGGGAGCGGCTCGGGGCCGACCAGACGGACGCCACGCGGCCCAGAGAGTGTGAGTCAGGCTCGGGTAGAGAGCAGGGCGGCCAGGATGAGTCAGAGTCGGAGCCATAGCGCAGAAATGAGAGGTGTGTGTGTAAAGAGTCAGACGTGCCGGCCAGCCATCCTTCCCATACAGATGCTGCGATTCCAAGACTGCTAAACGGTCTTGTGGTTGTCGCTGAAGCTCTGTCTCAGCCAGTGGAGTACCCAGGATTCACTCAGGAGGGGGCAATTTTTTCTCAGGGGGCATAAAGTAACCCACCAAAACAAAACTCACCGGATTTGGCCCACTATATTTTTAAAAGGGTACATTTTCACCATTTTCTCTTTAAAAAAGTCATTCATATTTTCGACCAAAGGGGGCACGTACAGACTTTCAGGGGGGGGGGGGGGGGGTGCCCCCCCCCCCCCCTTGTGTACGCCTATGGTATCAGCCAACAGAGGCTGTCTGGCTACCATTGTGATGCTGACCGGCCCGTCACCGTCTGCCTGCCCGCAGCCTCCGTGTACATGCGCCAGGTGTCCTCGATCCTGCGTGACCCGGTGTACGTGGTGTGGGTCTCCTGCATCACGCTGGTACACGTCGGCTCGATGACGCCCATCGTCCACCTAGTGCAGCGCGGTATCGACACAGGTCAGCGGCCCTGGCCGGCTAGGCTGCGCCGCACGACAGCAGTGCTGAGCTGCCATATGTAGTTCGTATAATGATCCTGTCGCACTTTTCATTTGTTAGTTCTTTGATATACTTTAAACACGGATTATTTCAAAGTTTGTTTGATATGTTTATACATATAGGTAAGCATAAAATATGTTTAACACCGTGTAATTTTAAAAGATGTCTTGCGTGTGCGAATGTGTAGTACTGCGATGAATAGACTGAGTGATAGTGATTACGATCGTTAGCATTGTATTTCACGATTGCTAGCATATTCGAGTTGATCCCTGTTCATTGCTGTTGTGGGGCTCCAACTGACTTGTGATCAGGTCAGAGGTCACAAAGAGCTGACCTCACAGCTGACCTGACGTCAGGTCACAGTGGGCCCATCACAGCTGACCTGGGGTCCGGTCACGAGCTGACCTCAGTCACAGCTGACCGGAACTTTGGTCACGTGAGCCCTTTATCGATGGCCTGAAACCAAGTCAAAGCGAGCCCCTCACAGCTGAGCTGACTCCGCGGCTGACGTGACGTCACAGGTCTGAGTCTGGGCGAGGCCTCCTCGGCAGTCTCTCTGATGTCAGTGGCGAGCGCTCTGGGCCGGATCGGCTTCGGACGGGTACTGGACCACCCGCGAGTGTCGCAGAGGTTCATGGCGCAGCTTGCCATATTCGGTGAGACGAGGAAAGGCACCGGTCTGACTGGGGCGGTTAACTGCATTTATGGGCGGACAATGTGTGATGTGACATCACTGGGTAGAAATACGTAAATATCAGTTTGAAGGCTGTTACACATAGAAGGGAACCCATTTGACAGGGCCATCTGACACACGCCAGCTGCTGATACATATGCTCTAACTAGCCTCTCACACATGCGTGGCCTGGTCTCTCTCTCCGTGATGGTTTGACTGACCCGTGATGGTTTGACTGACCCGTGACGGTTTGACTGACCTGCCATGGCCCCAGTGATGGGCCTGTCGCTGGTGCTGATGCCGGCGGCGGTGAACCTGCCGTTGATGCTGACGTTCGCGCTGGTGTACGGCGCCTCGGAGGGTCTGTACGTGGACCTGCTGCCGCTGACTACGCTCCGTCTGATGGGGCCCAAAGGCCGCGCCGAGACCGCCTGGACTCTCATGGTCGGGATGGTCTCCATACCTTGGATCATAGGACCCTTCGTCGCCGGTACAAACACCCGGACCGAACACACACACACCAGCTGTACTGGTGCCGTGCCCTTTGAAGGCTAATGTGTGGAACGAATCCGCACTTAAACGTTGTGGTTTGCATCTAATGATGCCTGTTTCTCTGCCTTCTCCTGCTGGCGCCTGCCCCTCTGTTGGTGCCCGATGATAACCACATAATTGGACTGTCTGTAATAGTCTTGACCATGACTATCATTTGCCTATTGACGATGTCTGGTCATCTATCTGCTGCAGCCCGTTGACACTGTTTGCTCTCCTGACCCGGCCGGCTGTGGTGTTGTCACTTCTCAGGTCTGCTGCGTGAGAGACTGGGCTCGTATGACCTGGCGTTTGTGCTGTGTGGAGCGTTCGTCATAGCGGCGGCCGGCGTGCTGTTCGCCCTGCCGCTGGCACTGCGTCGCAGGGAGCAGGGTGAGTGTAGACAATCACGTCGCAGGGAGCAGAGTGAGTGTAGACAATCACGCCGCAGGGAGCAGGGTGAGTGTAGACAATCACGCCGCAGGGAGCAGGGTGAGTGTAGACAATCACGCCGCAGGGAGCAGGGTGAGTGTAGACAATCACGCCGCAGGGAGCAGGGTGAGTGTAGACAATCACGCCGCAGGGAGCAGGGTGAGTGTAGACAATCACGCCGCAGGGAGCAGGGTGAGTGTAGACAATCACGCCGCAGGGAGCAGGGTGAGTGTAGACTAGTGGTGTCAATCGGTTACCGACATTTTGGTAACCGAAAAAAAATTGTGACCAATTTGGTAATTGGTCGGTCAGGCTTATCAATTTTTGGACACTTTTCGGTCAGCCTAATCTTAAGCAATTCACCTTTTATCACACTTTTACACATTATATCCAGTAAATTTGCCACAAATTAAATCAATTAATGTAAATACTAAATAGAACACATGATTATATCAAGATTGAAGATAATGCTCACAAGAGGAAGTGAGGTCCTTCAAAATAAGTATTGTATACCATCTTAAGTAGCAAGCACAAACCAGTAATCAGTATGCCCCCTCCAACTTTGGCCAGATAAAATGCATTTCTTCCTATGTATGTATTTAGGTATGCAATATGTATTATGCTGCAATTAATATGAAATTATTGAGGTCACATTTTTCCATCCTGTTTTCAATGTGCTTTCGGTCTTGCTTGCAGCATCCACTACTTTGCTTTGTAAATGTATTTGGTTCCCTTTTTCACAATTATACTGTCTTTTTGGAAACTGTACATGTGTGTTTTATGATGTTAAACAAATAATGTGTTATCTACATAAGTAAGTATACAATTTGAAAATCGGTCAAATTTTGGACATTTTTGGCTTCCAAGCGAAATCGGTCGGTATTCGGTCCACCGAAATGCCTTCTATTCGGTATCGGTTTGGAATCGGTCAGGAATTTTTCTTCTTCTTCAAAATGACATCACTAGTGTCGACAGTCACTGATCGGCCGGCATCCCCGGATACTCCATCCGTCACCGGGGTCACCGGGGTCACCGGGGTCACCGGGGTCACCGGGGTCACCGGGGTCACCGGGGTCACCGGGAGCAGTTTTCTCAGCACTGGCGAACACACTGTAGCCAATGGACGGTCGGCGTTGGCCGGCGGTAGGCCCGGTAGTTAGTTCACCGAGACTGGAGCTGTGTTGTTGGAACCGCTGTGCTGCCGCCAGCAGTGAGTTGAGCTGTGAACTCATCACTCTGAGTGTATGTGTGTGTGGAGGGTCGCAGTGACCGAGTCGGCTGTGGATTAACTAGCATTCCGTGGCACCCGTCCTACACAGCGGGCGGTACGCCGGACGGCGGCGACGCGCCCCAGCAGCTGACGCAGCAGCAGCAACAGCAGCAGCAAGCCGGCTTCGGCGCCCCCATCTTCGGCTACATCAGCATCCAGGACATGCCGCCCAGGTGAGGAGGCGACACAGGTGCCATCTTTCGCTGCTGGGACATGCCATAGACACACCATCTAGACTCCCCTGTGTGACGTACCGCTTACGGCTAAGACGCCACTGCACTGTAGCGGTTAAAGTAATCCTCTTGGAGCTCGTTCGGTAACGCCCGTTAGGTTAGTCTGCTTAACTACCAGCTGGTCTCGCCTGTGCTGGTTGACAATTTTAGTGACCTAACCTTATTCAGTATTATAATATCGCTAACGCCCGGCACCGTGTTTGTAACCCCAGCTACCGGCAGCAGATCCGATTTCGTCCGGGGAAGACGTCCCAGCTGCGGCACGGACTGGGCGGCCCCGGCGGACTGATAGCTCAGTCCACAGCGCAGACAGTCTCCAACCTGGATATCCCGCCGCTCCACCCGAGCAGCCGGCCGCAGCACCGCTGGACGTCCAGGTGTGTATAAACTCTCCCCCTCGCCTAACCAGGAGATCCAGCCGCTCCACCCGAGCAGCCGGCCGCAGCACCGCTGGACGTCCAGGTGGGTATAAACCCCCCCCCCCCCTAATCTGGAGATCCAGCCGCTCCACCCGAGCAGCCGGCCGCAGCACCGCTGGACGTCCAGGTTTGTACCCCCCCCCCCCCCCCCAACCAGGAGATCCCGCCCGCCGCTCCACCCGAGCAGCCGGCCGCAGCACCGCTGGACGTCCAGGTGGATATCACCCCCCCCCCCCCCCGCCTAACCTGGAGATCCAGCCGCTCCACCCGAGCAGCCGGCCGCAGCACCGCTGGACGTCCAGGTGGATATCAATTCCCCCCCTCCCCGCCTAACCTGGAGATCCAGCCGCTCCACCCGAGCAGCCGGCCGCAGCACCGCTGGACGTCCAGGTGTGTATATACTCTCCCCCTCGCCTAACCAGGAGATCCAGTGTATATACCCCCCCCCCCCCCCTAACCCGGAGATCCCGCCGCTCCACCCGAGCAGCCGGCCGCAGCACCGCTGGACGTCCAGGTGGGTATACCTCCCCCCGCCTAACCTGGAGATCCAGCCGTTCCACCCGAGCAGCGGCTCGCAGCACTACTCCAGGTGGGTATAACCGCCTCATCCCGCCAGAGCTAGCCAGTGGTCGGCTGCCACATGCTTAGTGTGGAGTAGCGCAGAAGTACCGGGCTTCGATCAGCATCTTAGAAGGAAAGCCGCATGACTGCGTCGCGGTTACACAAGTCACTGATTTTGTTTGAAGCCAGCGATAATGTTGTCAGCGAGGCCTACATGGCTAGGATTCCCATCCCAATCCTTGTTAGGTCGGGGTGCATCCTTCGCTTGGGCTTCAGCCTCGGTTAACCCCATTGTTCGTCGGCTGACGCCCTTACCAACCTCAGCCAGTAGCGCTTCAACCTTCTATTTTCATGGCATCCCATTTGGCTTTTAAACAAACTCCGAACATCCTGCATCTCACCGCTGCCACTAAATCTGGGAGGCATCCGACCTCAAAGCCGTTGCAGAAGATCAGTTTATTTAATACTGAGCGTCGATTGACAAATATTAACGATCTTGGGAGCCAGCTGGGTCGCGGTAACTGCTGTATCTGTCCGACAGCCGGTCACAGGAGGCCGTCTCGCACCTTCTGCCTCTCGAGTACGACTCGCTGGCGGCACTGCGACGTAACATCGCCGGCCAGCGCACCGCCGCCGACACCAGTCCGCTGCCGTCCGGCGGCCCCGGCACCGCGCCAGCCGCCGCGGTTGCGCCGTCGGACGCCGCTGCCGCCGCCGTCGCCGCCGCGCCGCCGGTCGCCGTGCTGCCGCCCGTGGAGCAGCTGCCGGCCGGGTACGAGGCACTGCCCGTGGCCGGCTACCTGGTGCTGGAGCCGGGCTCCGACCAGGCACGCTTCGTGGTGGTGGACAGCCGCGCCGGCCAGACTCTCATGATGCGCACCACGCTGACGCCAGGCCCGGCCGACCCGGCTGACGAGAGCGACGACCGACTGCGGCAGATGCTAGAGACCATCGTCGAGGAGTCGCGCAGCAACATCGCCGTGGCGGACGGCGGCGAGGGTGGCGCGGCGCACGAGCGCTTTCGCCAGGTGCGGCGCGCCGTCACCGGCTGGCACGCCCACCAGGAGGCCGACGAGACGGAGGAGGCCGCCAGTCTGACAGAGTCGCGATCGGTGGAGGCGCCCGGCGCGGCCGAGACGGAGGCCACGCCGCGCCAGCCGGCCTCGCGCTCCTCGGTGGACGTGCGGCTGGCGGCGGCCGGCACGGCACCAGACTCGCCCGACCCCCCGCGCTCCGTGTCGCCCTCGAACATCACGCTCTCCGAGGTGGCCAACTCGCAGGAGTGGCACGAGCGGCCCGACTCGGCGTTCTCGGATCGCGCCCGCTCGGCGGACGCCCGCCGCCGGCGCAGTCTCAGTCGCAGCGACGACGTCCAGGCGACCCGTAGCGACCACGACAGTCTGGGTAGCGTGTCCAGCGCCGAGGAGGCCGGCTCGATGACGTCCAGCTCGGACGTCATCGACCGGCCCTACTACTGAGCGACAGCAGATGCCGAGCCGTCGAGGAAACCCTGCTATCACCACGACACGACGAAACGGCAGGGGAGATACAGGAATGGCAGATGTGATCTCAGGGAGCAATGAGGGCGAAGATGCTCGCCGGTACTCCTGTCCTCTACTCCTGTCAATAGAAAGACCCGTGTGTTCTGATCCAAATGTATTACCCACCAGGCCCCAATGAGAGTGGCAGCCAGACTTGTCCGGGATGGCGGTATAAATAAAGCTGACTTGGTCTAGGAGCGCGGCGGGCAGCTCATGGCCGACAACGGCCTGTAAAGCGCGGGTACAGGCACACCTCGCGGATGTGGTACCGGTTCAGAAGCCAGCAGAGCAGCCGCTCCAGACCCAGGCCGTAGCCGCCGTGCGGGGTCGTACCGTACACACGCTGGAACGAGGACAGGCGCATGTCAAAGACATAGTAAGGAGCCACATAAGCGTAGTATATGCTTTGACGGTCGTGGGCGAGTCATACAGTGTACAGAGTTGAGGAGAGACCGCCTAACGTATTAAACGCAGCAATTTTGACGTCCGTGATTCAATATCGCTTGTATGCATTTATACACTTGTGGGCTGATGAAATACTGGGAAAAATCAGCTCTCAGGAGATCGCGATAGATAAATAGTGTCAACGTGCATACTATTTCTGGTTATGGATAAGATCGGAATGTGGAGGAGATGCCTTAGGAAAACATTGCTCTTTTTTACGAGCGACATAAAATTTAAAAGACAAAGAGTATCTACGCACAATTGGTTCATGCACCAATGTATCTATCCGTAAATCACCAAGGTCGCAACGACGATCACAATTATCAATGTGATATACGCGACGACGAGCCGAGAAACGATTACACTCGACCGAAGAGCGAATGTACAGAGTGTACGGAGTGTACGGAGTTGGGGGAAGCCTGCGCGACACTGTGCAATCAGGTGAAATATAGAATGTGTAGCTCACCTGGTCTTTGTACCAGTAGTAGGGATCTGCAGGAATGTCCTGCTCTTTGAAGGCGGCCTCCAGCTGTGCCAGGTCGTTCATACGCATCGACCCGCCGACAATCTCACCGACGTTCGGCATCAGTACATCTACCTGAACAGCGACAACACATAGGGCAATCAACGGACGGCGGGCCTCAGTACATCCACCTGAATAGCGACAACACATAGGGCAATCAACGGACGGCGGGCGTCAGTACATCCACCTGAACAGCGACAACACATGGGGCAATCAACGGACAGCGGGCGTCAGTACACCCACCTGAACAGCGACAACACATAGGGCAATCAACGGACGGCGGGCGTGTCAGTACATCCACCTGACCAGCGACAACATATAGGGCAATCAACGGACGGCGGGCGTCAGTACATCCACCTGAACAGCGAAAACACATAGGGCAATCAACGGACGGCGGGCGCCAGTATGCCCCACCTCGATATCAGCTGACATCATTAGATAGGGCAATCAACGGACGTCGGACGTCAGTAGGCCCCACCTCGATATCAGCTGACATCATTAGATAGGGCAATCAACGGACGTCGGACGTCAGTAGGCCCCACCTCGATATCAGCTCATATCATTAGATAGGGCAATCAACGGACGTCGGGCGTCAGTAGGCCCCCCAAAAGGTATGTGAAGTGCCAGATACATACCGCAGTACACAGCAATATCCAACACCTTCACGGGTACATTTATTGTAGATACTAGCATCAAGATACATCGCGTCAAACAGTCGTCTTACCGACTCTGTAAGCCGTGGATCTTCGGGGCACTTGGCCATGTAGAACGACTTAATCTGGTAGGGGAAACGGCACAGCATGATGGGTTCGTTGATCAAGTCCGTCATCTTCCGCTCCGGCATCTCCGGGATGTCCTCTCCGAACTCGTAGAACGTGCCGTCCTCCTTGGTGATGTTGTTCTCCTTGAGGAACTTGATGGCGTCGGCGTAGTCCATCCGGCGGAACGGTCGCTTCGGCGGCTTGAAGTCCTGCAGAAGTGGCACACATCGCGTGACAACACAGCTCAGCCATTATGCAAGGTCGACCTCCAAGGTGTTCTCACATCAAAACCAAGAAACAAAACCATCATGCTAACAACACACTCATTCAGTGGAACCAAATGATCAACGTCATAATCTAGGATAGGTTAACAACAACAACAAATCACACTGTACACTGGTAGTCAGATAATTTGATACGCGATGAACGAAGGTGGCGCGTTGCAGCCGTACACTGACCGGGTTCAGCTCGTAGACGATGTCCTTGAACGGCGACTTGAGGACGCGGTCGACCACGTCGCAGATCAGCTCCTCCAGACGGTCCAACAGGTCGTCAAACGTGATGAACGGACATTCGCCCTCTATGTGCGTGTACCTGTCGCCACACAGGGTCTGAGAGGTCACAAGAGGTCTGCGGGCTCTCTTCTGCTCCACACGGTAGCTATACTGTGTAATGTGTATTTACTCAACCAACTGTCTGCATGTGCTACTCTTCCAGGCACGGTGTCGCGTGTGCTCACTCGGCCAGATGTCTGCGGGTTCTACTCTGCTCGGTAGCTATATGCCGTGTACTCACTCGGCCAGATGTCTGCGGGTTCTACTCTGCACGGTAGCTATATGCCGTGTACTCACTCGGCCAGATGTCTGCGGGTTCTACTCTGCTCGGTAGCTATATGCCGTGTACTCACTCGGCCAGATGTCTGCGGGTTCTACTCTGCACGGTAGCTATATGCCGTGTACTCACTCGGCCAGATGTCTGCGGGTTCTACTCTGCTCGGTAGCTATATATGCCGTGTACTCACTCGGCCAGATGTCTGCGGGTTCTACTCTGCTCGGTAGCTATATGCCGTGTACTCACTCGGCCAGATGTCTGCGGGTTCTACTCTGCTCGGTACGGTAGCTATATGCCGTGTACTCACTCGGCCAGATGTCTGCGGGTTCTACTCTGCACGGTAGCTATATGCCGTGTGCTCACTCGGCCAGATGTCTGCGGGTTCTACTCTGCTCGGTAGCTATATGCCGTGTACTCACTCGGCCAGATGTCTGCGGGTTCTACTCTGCTCGGTACGGTAGCTATATGCCGTGTGCTCACTCGGCCAGATGTCTGCGGGTTCTACTCTGCACGGTAGCTATATGCCGTGTACTCACTCGGCCAGATGTCTGCGGGTTCTACTCTGCTCGGTACGGTAGCTATATGCCGTGTGCTCACTCGGCCAGATGTCTGCGGGTTCTACTCTGCTCGGTAGCTATATGCCGTGTACTCACTCGGCCAGATGTCTGCGGGTTCTACTCTGCTCGGTACGGTAGCTATATGCCGTGTGCTCACTCGGCCAGATGTCTGCGGGTTCTACTCTGCTCGGTAGCTATATGCCGTGTACTCACCCGGCCAGATGTCTGCGGGTTCTACTCTGCTCGGTACGGTAGCTATATGCCGTGCACTCACTCGGCCAGATGTCTGCGGGTTCTACTCTGCTCGGTAGCTATATGCCGTGTACTCACTCGGCCAGATGTCTGCGGGTTCTACTCTGCTCGGTAGCTATATGCCGTGTACTCACTCGGCCAGATGTCTGCGGGTTCTACTCTGCTCGGTAGCTATATGCCGTGTGCTCACTCGGCCAGATGTCTGCGGGTTCTACTCTGCTCGGTACGGTAGCTATATGCCGTGTACTCACTCGGCCAGATGTCTGCGGGTTCTACTCTGCTCGGTACGGTAGCTATATGCCGTGTACTCACTCGGCCAGATGTCTGCGGGTTCTACTCTGCTCGGTAGCTATATGCCGTGTACTCACTCGGCCAGATGTCTGCGGGTTCTACTCTGCTCGGTAGCTATATGCCGTGTACTCACTCGGCCAGATGTCTGCGGGTTCTACTCTGCTCGGTAGCTATATGCCGTGTACTCACTCGGCCAGATGTCTGCGGGTTCTACTCTGCTCGGTAGCTATATGCCGTGTACTCACTCGGCCAGATGTCTGCGGGTTCTACTCTGCTTGGTAGCTATATGCCGTGTACTCACTCGGCCAGATGTCTGCGGGTTCTACTCTGCTCGGTACGGTAGCTATATGCCGTGTACTCACTCGGCCAGATGTCTGCGGGTTCTACTCTGCTCGGTAGCTATATGCCGTGTACTCACTCGGCCAGATGTCTGCGGGTTCTACTCTGCTCGGTAGCTATATGCCGTGTACTCACTCGGCCAGATGTCTGCGGGTTCTACTCTGCTCGGTAGCTATATGCCGTGTACTCACTCGGCCAGATGTCTGCGGGTTCTACTCTGCTCGGTAGCTATATGCCGTGTACTCACTCGGCCAGATGTCTGCGGGTTCTACTCTGCACGGTAGCTATATGCCGTGTACTCACTCGGCCAGATGTCTGCGGGCTCTACTCTGCTCGGTACGGTAGCTATATGCCGTGTACTCACTCGGCCAGATGTCTGCGGGTTCTACTCTGCTCGGTACGGTAGCTATATGCCGTGTACTCACTCGGCCAGATGTCTGCGGGTTCTACTCTGCTCGGTAGCTATATGCCGTGTACTCACTCGGCCAGATGTCTGCGGGTTCTACTCTGCTCGGTAGCTATATGCCGTGTGCTCACTCGGCCAGATGTCTGCGGGTTCTACTCTGCTCGGTAGCTATATGCCGTGTACTCACTCGGCCAGATGTCTGCGGGTTCTACTCTGCTCGGTAGCTATATGCCGTGTACTCACTCGGCCAGATGTCTGCGGGTTCTACTCTGCACGGTAGCTATATGCCGTGTGCTCACTCGGCCAGATGTCTGCGGGTTCTACTCTGCTCGGTAGCTATATGCCGTGTGCTCACTCGGCCAGATGTCTGCGGGTTCTACTCTGCTCGGTACGGTAGCTATATGCCGTGTACTCACTCGGCTAGATGTCTGCGGGTTCTACTCTGCACGGTAGCTATATGCCGTGTACTCACTCGGCCAGATGTCTGCGGGTTCTACTCTGCTCGGTACGGTAGCTATATGCCGTGTACTCACTCGGCCAGATGTCTGCGGGTTCTACTCTGCTCGGTACGGTAGCTATATGCCGTGTACTCACTCGGCCAGATGTCTGCGGGTTCTACTCTGCTTGGTAGCTATATGCCGTGTACTCACTCGGCCAGATGTCTGCGGGTTCTACTCTGCTCGGTACGGTAGCTATATGCCGTGTACTCACTCGGCCAGATGTCTCCGGGTTCTACTCTGCTCGGCACGGTAGCTCTGTGCGATGCAGAAGACATCGCCCAGTGCCGGGATGGCCGTCTCCAGATACAGTTGACTGCTCTGCGTCAGATAGGCCTCCTCGCCGAAATAGTTAAACTTGAACAGCGTCGATCCGCCTTCCACCTGCCGAGACGGCACCACACATGGAGATGACAATGGCACAGCGCAGTTAATCACCGCGTCGGCGCACAGAAAGTTAGCCAACATTAGTGCCTGGTGGTGGCACGTCTGCTTCCATTACCACCCTCGCTAAGTGAACTGGGCATGGGGATGATGATTTGGGCTTAGGGGCGCCTCAACTGCTCAGTTTATATGACGCCCACATGATGGTGTGTGGGGAGTAGAAGGGCATGAATCCAATCAAATTTTACATGAAGTACACTAATGTGTGCCAACTACAGAACTTGAAAGATTGTTGGTTTAATCCTACTCATTTTGCGACAACAAGCAAGATCCTTCCCACCACCGCCCTATTGGTCTGAAATTCACACTTTGCAAGGTGCTCGAAGGTATAGTCCGTGACAAGCTAAATACGCCCCGAACAACTGAGAAACACTGAGCAGCTTTACGATGTCCAGCACGGTTTCCTCCTAAAACCGCCATGAAACACCCACTCGTCACAGGTTTGGGCGACTGGACTCCCTAACCTAACACAAGAAAATATATACAGTGACCCACCTTGATTTCAAGAAGGCCTTTGATTGATTCAGTTTTGCACCAAGGACTGACAGAAGGTCAAAGAACTAGGAATTGGAGGTAATCTTAGTGAAGCTCAACCTTCTTGACAGGGCGCACTCAACACATGGTGGTAAATGGACTGAACCTGCTTCCAGGTAAGAGCGGTATCCAACACGGGTCTGTATTAGGCGTAGGTCTTCTCATTACATTTATCAATGATCTTCTACAATGTGACAAACCCAAACTAAACTGTTTGCAGAGAACTATAAGGTCTAAACTACATGCACGTGCCGAAAGCGTGACAGTTTTATTTCCTGACCACGGAACCACAACGCGCAATCTGGCCTAGATTCAATGGTTAGGTGGCGAAGAATATTGTTTTGCTTTCGATAAAAATACATTTAGGGCACGCCGTTAAAGACAAAACAAAAACTAAGTGTCCTTGATAAGTGGCAGGTTGTCATCATGTTTAGATGATCGTCGGTTGTCATCATGTTTAGATGATCGTCGGTTGTCATCATGTTTAGATGATGGTCTCCCAGCTGAACATCCAGTCGACTAGAGGCGTACCTGGGTTTGCACGAGCGTGGGCGGCGTCACCTCGAAGTAGCCGTGGCTGAAATAGTGCTCACGGAAGGCCTGAGTCAGCACTGAGCGCATCTTCAGCACCTTCGAAGTCTGTCGGAACAGCAAGACGGTAGATAAGGGAACGAAAAACACACTGCCACGACACGCACAAATAACTGTTAAGAACACATGCCAGTCTTTAAATGCATGTAGGAAGGAAGAAACGACCATATTGTTGGACGTCACATCATCAAGAAAGGGATAGTTTAACCAGCTGCCTCCACATGTTAATGAAGATAAGCAACTGACCCTTGACAACAACACCAGTTACTTCCACTGATCACAAAGATGCAACAGAATGTGTCTCCCCGCGGGTTTCGCATCACTGACGTTTTCTCCGCGGATCATGATGTGTCGGTTGTCCAGCTGGACGTCCGGGTTGGCCTCTTCGTTCAGAATGGTGTCGGCACCGCCGGCCGGCGCCAGTCCCACCAGCTCCCAGTAGTCCACCTGCATCTCGTGACCACCTGGCGCCTGCCAAATGCACAACACACAGTCACAGTACGGCCATAGATGGGGACGATGGTAGAGTGCATCGTCACAGAGGCAAGTCACAGTCAAACTGGAAGCATATCAAAGGGGTACAGCACAAGCACAGTCGATGGCACACACCAGAAGTGTCGCACCATCACAGATCCTCTACAGTCTCACACGGTAATACACATCAGACATGTGGGCAGCACTATACCAGGTGTGAACGTACCGTTTTGCCCTCCGGCAGCGCCTTGACGGTGCCGTAGAGGCAGACGGAGGACTCGGTGGAGAGCACGAGCGCCTCGTACGTCTGACACAGCCGGTCGGTGAGCACACACTGCAGGAAGCCGGAGCCGTCCCGCAGCACCACGAACATCATGGCCTTGCCTGCAGAGGGGGTGGCAGTCAGTGATGCGTGTGCCTGGCGGAAGGGGCGGGGTTGGGTCTGCGATACGCGTGTCTGCAGGGGTAGCCACAAACCAGGGAGCGATACCATTTCAGCGTTCAGACACGCAATACACACGGTCTCAGAGTGCCTCATCTCGACTGATTGGTGCCACGCCTTCACCAGTCCTGTTTCGTACCCAACTGCTGAGTACTCTGCCCCCATCACGCACATTGCCCCTCTAATGCTGTGTATGAGTCTTCCTCCCCCAGTGATCCCCACCCTCTCCAGCACCCTCGGCGCCGCCACCTCTCACCCTGTCTGCGCAGCCGGTGCACCCAGCCGTACACCTTGACCCGGGTGTCCCGATGCTTCTCCGTCTGGATGATCTTCACCCGCACCGCCTTGGCCCAGCTGGGGTCCTCCGCGATCGTCACCTTCCGCGCCTCCTCCAGGTTCTTTGCGCGCTTTTCGGCATCCTCGGCCTCCTTTTTGGCGCGCTCGGCCGCCTTGTTCACCTCGCGCTGCCATATCTTCTGCATCTTCTTCAACTGCGACTTGGCGACCGGCTCGAATTTCTGCGGGGACGGCGGAAGGTTTGGTATGGTTTCGACATCGAAGATATCGGGGCATCGACCAAACGGTACAAAGCTAAATAACCACTCCAAAGATAACAACTTTTTTACTCATATCGTTACCAGGAATGCGAATGTACAAGAGCATCTTATGATTCAAAAGCCACAAGATTCACGTGAAATCAAACAACACACACGAACAAAAAGTACACAAAAGCACTTGACACAAGCGACACATAGTCAGCTAAGTATGCTTTCTGAAGATGCCCATCACCAAGCCGGGGTGGGGTGAGAAGCCGGCAAGTTAAGGTTCAGAGTATCAAAACCGATATTCAGCTAAATACATGTTCATTGCCCAAACTACTCAGGTGACTTTCATAATCACAGAAAACAATTTAGGCCAGGGCCTCGGATAACATGTTAGCTGGGGGGGGGGCAATTGCCCCCCCCTCAGTGTAACTAATTTACCCCCCTCCAGTGAAACTGAGTTAATTCGACACGAGCGGGCACTAGGATACTATATATGATGCATCACTAGCCTTTAACAAAATATTTCAGTCACCCAACGTTTTTTTTTACTGTACTGCATGACCTCGGATAGCATGTTAATGGGTGGGGGGAGGGGCGTGACTGCTGGTGCTCCCTCCCCAGTCACCAAATTTTGCCCCCTAGTCGGAACAAAATTCTTAGGTAACATACGATTGTACGGTCTGTAAAGTAGATAAAAGCGTCACTGAAGCATGCTTTCAACTTAAAACCAATACAACGCCGTTTACAGCTACCTAGCGTAGCTTTGAGATCTTGAGGACGGATACCCGCCCCTCGTCGCGACGGTTCGAAATTGGCGTGGACCACAGGTGTCGATTTATACACATTTGGGGTGGACTTCGGCCTCAATATTTTTAGTTTGGTCCCCCAAAGATGGTTTTTGCTCCCTCGATGTTTTCTGCCCAATGGCGGATCCAAGAGGGCCAAAGACCAAAGCCCCCAAACCGCCTGAAATCAGCAAAAAGTGAGTATTTTCTAATTAAAAAGCCAAGAAACCTTTACGAAAGAAAATGTATTAAATCACCCATTCATCCATAAAGAAGCAAACTCCGATGAGTTTGTTTTATTGTTGGATATTTTTGTGGATTTCGCCGCCAAAACATTTTTTTTTTGCCGTTCTGGATTCTCCCTTGTGTCTGACCTTAGACCAGGCATTTTACACATATGCCATGGTTTCAGCCACGGTGATCCGTGGAAAACCAAGCTTCTGATGAATTCGTTAGTTCTAGGAACATAGACTATCCAAAACCACCTTCATCACATCACACGACAAAACCGGGGGAATATCGCCGAAGCAATGCTTCCCTCCTTCGTAAAGTTGTAGCTGTTTGTCTCCTCTGGGGTGGCCCTCGGCCCTCCAAAGGCGCCTTCGGCCCCCACAGCCATATTTCGATTGAATAACCGATTTCACCGCATATCCGACGAATAAATTTAGGGCTGTGTGCCAGCATTTGGCCGACACGGCCGATGATGAATGGGTCTCTCGAAAACATGCCGACGTTGAGCCGATATCAGCCCGATGCTTGGTGGGACGACGGCCCAAGTTTCATGTATTTCGTTTCGAAAGCAATATGCCACGTTTACGTCGTATGAGCATCATTCGGAAGTTAAAAAACCGTTCAAAACGAATAACAATTACTTCAGTTATTAACGTCTAACCGTAATATGTGAGATGAGTTGTACAGTAATCAGCAATCAACGGCAACAACAGGTAACAACTATTCTTAGTTTTTGTGTCTCGTTTTCCATTCTAAGGGATACCTATTGCATGGGTTGGATCTGCACTGATTAATACGATAATTTGATGAGGAGTTACTAATTGCAGGTCAGCTATTTTATTAATGAAATAGTTTTTGAGTCGAAAATGAAACGTCTCACAAAATGATTAACTAATGTGTTTGTTTGATTTTGTAAGGGCTATGATGGCTCTAATTGAGCCCTTAACCTATTGGCGCAACCAGAACGTCCAAAAACGTCGTTTTTGAAGAACTGTCTCAAAACTCGTCTGACTGTGTGCTTTTGCAAACAAAGTCCTGCCGTGCCGAGCCGAGGGTGTGGCGTTTTAGGGGGAGGTTGGGTTGGGTTGGGTTGGGTTGGGACGCCCCCTATTTTGTTCTCTCGAATTGGCCGCGTGCAGCCCCACCGTTTCTGGCACAGCTGCTTCGGCATGAATTGCGCACCTTAAGTAAACATTTTGACTAGGGTCATCTCAGGTGAGGTCACCAGGTCACGTGAAGTGGCCCCACATCCAAATAAATATATGGTCGAGCCACAGCCACAGTGCTTGACTGAGCGATGTGCCAATTTATACATGAATTTGGACGAGCTATCGAACGGTATTTGTGGATTTGCCTAATCCCCATTGGAGCCGAGTTCGGGGTGGGGGCGTCAGATGCCTCCCCTAGCACGATTAGCACGACTTTTCTTTCTTCTCGAATTGCCCCCCCCCCCTCCCCCAGTGAGAATTCCTTAGCCGAGGCCCTGATTTAGGCTGTGAAGTTTTTAGATCGGTCACAATGGCCTGCAACATTCCGGTCAATGCTTCTTTTCTTTTCACATTTAAAACGTGTCAGTTGATATACGTGAACTCGGCCTTCGTCTTAGGTTGTACTTATCTGTGGTTGTACCGATAGGCTTTCCGCGAGCGAAGTGTAGCGTATCACTAATGTGAGGAAAACAATAGCGTGCTAAAAAATGACGAGGAACCGTCCTCGTTGTAAGCTTCAACATTCCACCTTCGACAAATCGAAGGATGCCTTGATGTGGAAACTACGATAGTGACAATGAAAGCAGGGGAACTATCCTGTGAAATCGTCAGTGCAAAGCCCATGCAGTAATGTTACTGAAGTTCCCACCCATATCAACAATAAAATGAGAACGTGCCATCGTTATTTAAGTATCCAGGCTACATTGGCGAAAACACCCATACATCTGTAAAAAGGATAAAAACGAAATCGTTTTCTTGCAAGATGCACTAAACAAAAAAGCATGCCTAAATTAAAGCTATATGCAGTCAGCACTACAGTGCAGCGAGGCAGGACAGACCGAGGGAGGGGTGCCGCTGCAGCAAGCCGAGACGCGGAGAAGGGCCCCACCTGTCCCAGCAGCCGGTCCACGCCCAACCGGGAGAGCACCGCCTCGTCTCCCGCCGGCCAGCCGGCCGCCTCAGCTGACAGACAGCGCACGTGGCGCCACCACCGCGCCACGTGAGGCTGAGCCTGCGGCGCCTCCGCTAGGTGGCAGTGCACGCGCAGGTCCAGCCGGCTGGGCGCGTGGCCGCCGACATAGGAGTATTCGGCCAGGTGAGAGTCTAACGCAGCCGACAGAGATGGGGTGTCGCTAGGGGCCTGAAGACAGGCCGAGACGGGAATGCGAAAATATGAGCATGACATTTAGGTACCAAACATTGTTTTTTTTTGTCTGTGACAGCGTCAGGTTGAAAAAGAACCTGCAACTGTAAATTAGCTGCACCGCACCAGGCCATTGGTTAACTACTTCCCTCACTTTTAATCCACTGTAATCTTGGACAAAAGAAGGGAATAGTCCACATGTGTGCCATTTTCTGATATAAAAACGCCCCAACACAAAAGTCCAAAACATCATGCATATGGTTTGCGATACCCATGAAATTACTTCCAGATCCATGTGAAAAATAACGCAAAATAACAGATGCAACACTTTAATTTTGGTTTATTCTTTCCATTGACAGATTTTTCAGACCATGATATACCAAAGCCTTCACATGCTGAATTGTAAACGTTTAACACCTTTTGAGCTGCAAGTATGTTACCCTTGGCACGCTCAAAACAGCTTGCCCAGCGTCAGCGGCGGCGTCCTACCTTTCCCTCCTCCTTGGCGTCCACCAGGATGGCGGGGAACGGCTCCTTGCCGGCGTGATGCATGGCGCGCAGCACCGTCTTGAACGGCGCCTCGGCCGTGCCCTGGCCGGTCTCGTCCGAGCCGCTCTTCTCAGAGGTGTACATCTCCGCTGCGAGCACACACACAGTACAGGCAGCCATACTGGTTATTGATTCGACACTGATTGAATCGATTGGAATCGTGCAATTCAAATTCCTTGAATCGAAAAATAATTGATTCACCACCAGATCTTGTGATTCATGAATCGTGATTGGATCAAAACCCGCATCAAATCAAGGCTGATTGAATCAAAAGATTTAACGATTCTTAACGTGAATCGTTAAGAATCGTTAAATCTTTTGATTCAATCAGCCTTGATTTGATGCGGGTTTTGATCTGGTACACTGGTAAATTGTACAAATGTATGAATTCCCAGTGACTACATTCATTTATACTTAAATATTATTGCTGTAACAATGTTTTAATGATCATATCCATTTTATGTTTATGTTTATGGATGTTTCCATTTTTATTGATTTTACATAAATTCACCACATATTTTTTTAAAGTTGAATCAAAAGTGCATCGATTATAATATTTCTCTTGATTCTTTGAATCGAAAAGAATCAATTATAAAACAAATTATCCGTGAATCGAACGGTGATTGAATCATTCAGATTTCAAAATGAATCATGATTGAATCGTTCCAAAAAAAAGTTGAATCAATAACCAGTCTGCAGACAGCTGTCTAATTAACAGTACACACACAGTAGTACACACACAGTACAGACAGGTATAAATCAAATGTAAGTGCCAGCCTTTCAATTGATGAATTTTGAAGCCAATACCTGTTAAGCAAATCCCAATGCGTGGGTGCTGGCCATTCATTTGGTCGCGTATTTATCGTTCATCTGCGAGTTCATTAAATGTAATAGTAAATCTCCAGCAAGCTATAAGTGTTTCCAGGGCCGAGTGACATGTATAAAATCCAGGCTAACAGAGATTTAGTAAAAAAAAAACTGGGTTAAACAAACATTAGGGAGTAAGTAGCATGTCCATGGAAGTAAATGGAATTGAAGTAAATATGAAAACAAACAATCAAAACCAATAAAGCATCTCTGCTCAAATCAAGTTAAAACAAAATATAGGACACTGGCACTAACACAACTGTCAGCAAGAGTGAAGCTGATGTTGTTAGCGAGGGTTTCTTGACATGTTCTCTGGTTTCAGCAATTCATTTGGATACAAATACAAATACAGACTAGAGCAAGCACATGTACAAGTATTGCAATGTGAGTATAGCTAACAGGTTAAATATTATGGCTTTCAATAACAACACCTTGTTACCAAATAGCTTCAGATACTTACAAATGTTCATATCACCCATTGCTTTCTCCATGGTCACCTGGAAGAGATGAGACGCGTATGTTAACAATACAGTGTTGTGTACTGTGTACCGACTACTGACAGAGGCAATTTTCCAAGAATAGTGTCACACAGTAATATTGACACTCTAAAGCCACTGTTAATGGTCTAAAGCCACTGTTTTCAAATGGTATAAAGCCATTCTTTCATTAAACTGTTCCTTTGTTTAACAACATATGCTGGGGACCAACCATTAAAGGCTGACTGAAGACATTATAAAGAGATGGCCCAATGCTTCTTTGAACAAAATTATCTTAGAAAAATTGTGTCAATTACAAATTTCAAAACCTTCAATTTGAGAAGAGATCTAAATCAACAAGATGGAATTTAGCTTAGCAATTTCACAAGCATGTGAATGGGCACATCTATAACATTCCAGTAAGTATTCACCAAAGGTAACTATGTCCAGTGGGTACTAAATGGGCTCATTTGTTTCATTTCCTCGTCCATTATTTTCTTTGTCTTGCCTCTTCAAACAGGTATAAGTGTCCCTTCCCCAGAAATTAAATACATTTCCAGATGGGTATGATGATCTACAACCTCCATGAAGCCTGGATGACATTACTTTATTTGAGGAAACTCAGTGATATAATATCTTATTAACCCGCACACTGCAGGGGGGTTTGCACCGAACACGAACTGCAGGGGGTTGATTTCCGCCCCCCCCCCCGTGAGATCTAAAAAACTACGCTACGTAGCGACAAGCAGAAAACGGCATTTGATAGCTTGGTACAAGTTCTATCGAAAGTATTTTAGTATTTTTTTCAAGGTCAGGTCCAAATTGAGGTCACCAGAGGTCATCAAAGGTCAAATTTTCCAGTTTTTTCCTGTTTTAGGACTTCGCTCCAGAAATTCCCATATATCTCGGAAACTATGCTAGTTAAAAACAAACGGAAAAAGCAATCGCCAGCCAGTTAAATTTGCAATCGACAAAGTATCATCAAATTTGATCTCAGGTCAATATTTGAGGTTCCAGACTAGAGGTCAAAACATAACAAATGCTTTTTTTTATAAATCGTTTTTCGCTATTAACTTTTTACTTAATACATATAGCGGAAAACTGTTTACGCCATTGCGTTTATCTTGCCTAGGCGCTTTGAATGATATACATGGTGACCTTGTTAAGTCAACTTAAAAATTTGACCTCAGGTCAAGGTCAAGTGGTTACCCAAGTAGGGCATGTTGCATATGGGAAAACGTGTCTCGACGAGACAAACACATTGCTGTCTGTTTTACTTCTCTATCTTTATTATGTCGGGAGTTATTGACAAAGTTACACTTGGATCATCAAGAATATCCTATAATAACATTATCCAGAAGTAATTGGACTAATATCATGCATATCCTTGAAATAGGAAGCATTTGTATATTTCCCCATTGACTTATTATGGGGAGGTTACGAAATTGACCTGACCTTAGGTCACCCATATCAAAATTCCGAAATATACGAATTGTAAGTACTTATGCCCTCATGACATCCTGTAAGTTTCAAACTGATCGGTGAAAACTCTGGCTTTGGCACAACTGCAAACATTTTTGGAGGTGGGGTCACTTGACCTGGTCTGGTGACCTGACCTGAGATGACGCGATGTTATTGTTTTCTTTAAAGTGCGCGCAATTGATGTCCTAACAGGTGTGCAAAAACCCGGCAGCGCTGTGCGCCGCCGCTTTTTCGCTATCTGCGAAAAACCTGAGGGGGTGGGGGGGGGGGGGGGGGGGGGGAGAGAGGGGGTGGCGCGGAAATCAACCCCATGCAGTGCGCGGGTTAAATATAAGATGAAGATGATATAAGAGGAAAGTAAAACAGGCTTTGATTGAGCCTATAACCTAGGGAGCCAATGTCTCATTTGGATACTAAGTATGATAGTGTTGATTTAACATTTAGCAAGTAACTCTCACAAATAGTTAGCATGTTCTACTGCAGTTCTTTGGAGCCTTTTACAACAGGAAGTTAGTCGGGTCCAAGGCTGTATAAACCAGGTAGAACACACCGGCCAAAAAAGTGGTAACAAACGCTAATTTAGTTGCCGCGAACCCCGGAGTCGCTGTGACGTAGAAGGCGGGGCACGCGGCCGGCCGGCCGCCGTACACAACATTAGTGCGCGCGTGCCTGACGCTTAGATCGCGCTTAGTTTCTTTGTTTATCGGTCGATTGCAAAACTTAGAATATGTAATCTGTCACAAATCAACCGCTCTGCCGGATGCGCTAACACAATTGCAATCAGACCAATATTTGTTATGTTATATGTGCGCAAAGTTCAACCTCCGGTGATTAGGTACGGCCGCCCCGGCCGACAGCCGCTCGAAACGATGATAAGTGTATCCCTGATGCCATTACCCAGCGTGGAAAATGTGAATGTATCGCAATGAATTGCCTAGGGAGACATAAAGCCTCATCAAATATATTGTATTTGTTTGGCATGGCTATTCCTTCTTGTCATCACAACCTGACCAATCACCGTCCAGACTTGCTCAAGGCTGATTGGTCAATACTAGCTGATAGCAAAATATAGCTTATGAGCAGATCCGATAAACACGGCCAAGATGCGGAAGCTGCTCGCGGTTGTCACACTTTTTACCAATGTTGAAGGAGCGGAGTACACCCCCTGGTCAGGTCTCTGCAGATTATGTTTTTAGCAAGGCCTGACTTCTTCAAAGTTCAAAGCAATCCCTTATTTCAAGAATACAAATCCACAGATGTAAAAATGTATAACCCATTAAAACATTGCCATGAAATAACTAGGGGCTAAGGCAAACTAAAAACCTATGCTCTAAAATATACTTATTTGAGGCACAATGCATACAAAATAAAGGAAACCATTGAGAAGAAATGAGCAGCTCTAAGTCCATTACCCCAAGATTTTGAGTGTTGTCAGTCATTTGGGGGGGGGGGGGGGGCAGCCAGGTGTTTGGCTCCTCACTCCCATAAGACTACTGTTAAAATTCTGCTTGTCTGGGGCTCAGCCCCCAGGCCCCTGATGGCACCACCCCTACTCCAAGCCCCACCCATGCTGCTTTTGCTAAGTGCCTGGGGACTGAATGCTGGATGGTCAAGAGCATAAGTTGGATGCTTGTGTAGATCTATAAGCTTGGTACAGCATTGTATGTCTGCTGGGTACAATATTGTACCAACACCTCAGCAGCACACTTACTCCATTATCATACTATATACAATATGACACACTGACAGGTAACTTTAAATTAGACCAAGACGATTAAATGAAAAAGGGCATTCAAGGATGCATGCAACTCAAGTCAAATCTAAATATACCATTCTAAGAACAATTTTTAAGCTCAACTCTCAACATTTAAACATAGGTAGGCACCGGGAACATTGCCACACAATTTGGAGTGGGGGGTGGTCAGCCAGGTGGTTAGAATACTGTTTGTGTGTATGGAACACTGGGTATGCACAAGATCTTTGTGCACTGGAACGTGTTCAACGGAGATGGACAAAACACATTGATGGTATGGCGGGACTTAGTTACGGAGAATGATTAAGAGCCTTGAAACTATAGTCGGTACAAGGCAGGATGTTGTGGGCTGACGTAATTCAGTACTGGAAAATCTTCAATGGCCAATCCTGTATCTTGCCCAATGATTTATTCCAGCGTCCTCCCCATACCCGAACCAGAGGCCACTGTTACAAGGTGTTCCCTCTGTTACTGCAACCGATACACGAAAGCGCTCTTTTTCTATCCGCTGTATTTCACTGTGGAATTCGCTGCCATTGGATGCTGTATGTGCGCCTAATCTCAACCGCCTCAAATGTGTGCTTGATACATGTATAAGCAACCAACTGTACAGCTACCTAGATTAAGCGACTTATATTGCGATTTAATTCTGTCTTGTTAACACAATACTGCCTCAAGCTTGCTTGAGGTATCAGCGACATACTGAAGGCATAGCTTCACAAATACAGCAAAACTAAAAGACATACCTGTAAGATGCACAATTCCAGTCACATATTGTTTCCAATACTCAATTGATAGGTAATGTGAAAGGACTGGCATGTCTTATTCATTTAGGGTTCTCTCTTCATGACTTTCCTCTCTTGCCTTCCTAAAACTACAGGCATGATGGAACCCAATGAGATAACAATAAGACTGGGCGCTGTAACAACATGTTGAGGCAACACATTCCAAGTAGCAATGCACCTAATATGGAAATAATGGTATTTGGTATTTGTTGGTATTTGACATTAATTGTATGGGTATTTAACAATATTTGACAGCGGATGTGTGTGTGTGTGTGGGCACACACACTACACCCATACAATTAATGTCAAATACCAACAAATACCAAATACCATTATTTCCATATTAGGTGCATTGCTACTTGGAATGTGTTGCCTCAACATGTTGTTACAGCGCCCAGTCTTATTGTTACCTCATTGGGTTCCATCATGCCTGTGGTTTTAGGAAGGCAAGAGAGGAAAGTCATGAAGGAAAGAGAGAACCCTAAATGAATAAGATGCGCCAGGCCTTTTACATTACCTATCAATTGAGTATTGGAAACAATATTTGACTGAAATTGTGCGTCTTACAGGTATGTCTTTAAGCTTTGCTGTATTTGTGAAGCTATGCCTTCAGTATGTCGCTGATACCTCAAGCAAGCTTGAGGCAGTATTGTGTTAACAAGACATAATTAAATCGCAATATAAGTCGCTTAATCTAGGTAGCTGTACAGTTGGTTGCTTATATATGTATCAAGCACACATTGGAGGCGGTTGAGATTAGGCGCACATACAGCATCCAAGGACAGCAAATTCCACAGTGAAATACAGTGGATAGAAAAGGAGCGTTTTCGTGTGTCGGTTGCAGTAACAGGGGAACACCTTGTAACAGTGGCCTCTGGTTCGGGTATGGGGAGGACGCTGGAATAAATCATTGGGCAAGATACAGGATTGGCCATTGAAGATTTTCCAGTACTGAATTACGTTGGCCCACAACAACCTGCCTTGTATCGAATATAGTTTCAAAGCACTCCATTCTCCGTAACTAAGTCCATCATTCTCCGTAACTACAAAGTTCATCATTCTCCATAACTAAGTCCTCGCCATACCATCAATGTGTTTTGTCCATTTCTGTTGAACACGTTCCAGTGCACAAAGATCTTGTGCATACCCAGTGTTCCATACACACAAACAGTATTCTAGGATTGGACGAATGTGGGATGTAAGAAGGAGCAACATGAAGTTTGGAGAGCGACACACTGTGGATTTCAAAAGACTTCCGGCCAACCCTCCCGCTTTATGGGCTATCATGCTTTAAAAGATTGCTTGCGGAAACATTAGGTGATGCCCTGTATGGTTGATGTTGATTGATGACGATGCACACATACTGATGTCCGGCTATATAGGGATCATTTCACTTAAGCACACTACTGATTGTTCCTTGTAAATCTAAATGTCTGTCAGATAGGTGATATTGCCATGTATACAAGCATATGTTTGATGGAGACACACAATTCCAGCATATTTTGATCAGACTGTATGATAGCTTCGTTGTTAGGATTTGGGCTGGCACGTCTTTTGGTATAGGGTTCCTTCTTGTTCCTTTTCTTCTTCCCTCTTGTCATAACTCAGTAGGGGAACTGAACCAGAGTTAATCAGGTGAGTTAATGGAGGGCTGGGCGATCCTGGGAAATGCATCTTGTGCACAAATGCATAGATGCTGAATAAAAAACAAAAATATCTACTGTAAGTTTCAATACATGAATAGCATAACAACCACAACCCTGGACACATCCTAATGCTGGACTTTTAATGCTATTGGCAATGTATGGAAAAAGTCCAACCTTTGGACATGTCCTAACCTCAGACTTCATGTTATCAGAATGCAGATGATACCAATATAGGAACCAACCTACTGGGTCATCCCCCCCCCCAGACCTCCTAGACCATCTCATACAGTCAAAGATAGGCCACTTTTCAGTGTCATAATATTACAGTCAGCTGACTACTCTTCTTCTATTAGGAACCTCCAGAACACCATAAACTGGGGAGGTGAAAACTCAACTAATACGGATCCCAGGACCATAATTGCGGCAGTACATACTTGTGGTCTCCCTTAGTTATTAGTAAATCCCTATAATATACCTACCAATCAAAAGAGAATATCACGTTTAGTAACTATGGATGTCTTCCCCAACACATTTTGCACTATAACTAATTATAACTTCAATAATTCATATTTTGCTGCTTCAGTCGCCACAAGACTTTGTTTACATGCCAGCTGATGACGACCGACCTTGATACAAGTATAGATGGCGTTCACAGGGGCCCGGCTATGATGTCACATAACTTATTTATGTTGTATGGTTAGGTTAGGCTAGGTTAGGTTAAGTCATTGTTCCAATGACATCATGGATGATCCTTATTTGTCCTGTGCATCTTCCTGCATCAATATATCTTTCTGTGTAGATATGGCGACGATCGTAGTGGACAATCAGTTGTTACACCTTCCAGATTTTTTGTTTTGTTTCAACATTGTTGGGTAAGATACATTCTAAATAACATAACAAATACAGAAGTGTCTTCTGTGATATTCCGCTTTTGCACACCTTTATATAGGCAAATTGAATATTGTATACTAATTTTACATGTCTGATTTCATCAGAACTGCACTCAAAACAGGGACATTATCAGTACTTACCTAACAATAATGATTTTGATCACCCATCAATAGCCTCAGCCGACCGCCCGCAACAACTCCACCATTACAATGTAAACAACGTTGGTGCAGAAATGTGTCAGATACTGGCTATCGTATGACGTCATGTGTATCTGGTCGACCACTAAACCCTATCATGCTCTCACTAAACCTCCGTTCCTGGCGGAGCGCAGGACTTGTATTTGAGACAGGTCGGCTGTGCAACGGCCACTACCACAAGGTGACCTTACTGGATACATATCTGTCACATTTCACACAAAAAACAGCCCACATTGTTTACATTTCAGGTGTAATGGCGGAGTCCTTCCGGTCGGCTGAGGTGATTGACAGGCGATCAAAATAATTATTGCCAGGTAAGTACTGAGAATGTCCCTGTTTTGAGTGCAGTTCTGATGAAATCAGATGTGTAGAATTAGTATATAATATTAAATTTTCCTATAAAAAGGTGTGCAAAAGCGGAATATGACTGTTTCTTCAAAGATGAATAGTGAATAAATAGTACAGTTTTAAAACATCTAAAACGTTAGGGACGTCAAGTATGTATGACCATAATTGCTGTAAAGGTTAGGCCAGGTTTGATTATGTATTGTTTTGGTCTTATTCCGCTTTTGCACACCTTTTTATGGAAAATTGAATATTGTATACTAATTCTACATGTCTGATTTCATCAGAACTGCACTCAAAACGGACATTCTCAGTACTTAATTGGCAATAATGATTTTTATCACCTGTCAATCACCTCAGGAGACCGGAAGGACTCCGCCATTACACCTGAAATGTAAACAACATGGGCTGTTTTTTGTGTGAAATGCGCCAGATATGTATCCAATAAGGTCACCTCGTGGTAGCGGCTGCTGTGCGGCTGACATTCAGTCTCAAATACAAGTCCTGTGCTCCGCCAGGAATGGAGGTTTAGTGAGAGCGTGATAGGGATTAGTGGTCTACCAGATACACATGACATCATATGATAGCCAGTATCTGACATATTTCTGCCCCCATGTTGTTTACATTGTAATGGCGGAGTTGTTGCAGGCGGTCGGCTGAGGCTATTGACGGGTGATAAAAATGATTATTGTTAGGTAAGTACTGATAATGTCCCTGTTTTGAGTGGAGTTCTGATGAAATCAGACATGTAGAATTAGTATACAATATTCAGTTTGCCTATATAAAGGTGTGCAAAAGCGGAATATCGCCATTGTTTTTGGTGACATCATAGCTTTGGTATTACTGGTACACTTTTCTGTCATAATAATACTCTCTTATTCTATTAGGGACCTCAAGAACACCATTAACTTGGAGGTGAATTACTGAACTATTACGCCTAGTTTAACACACACACACACACACACACACACACACACACACACACACACACACACACACACACACACACACACACACACACACACACAACATATAATACGCCTTACCAAGCACAGGAATGAGGAAGAGTACCTTGGGTCGATACAGTTACTCTCAAACCAGTATTAATGAATCCACCAAGGCCAAATTGTCACAAAATGCGATCCCACCACATCGGTGCGGAGTGAGCGGCCAATTAAACAAAACTAAAAAGTGATGAACGAGAAGATGACGAACAATTACATATGTTTCATCATGTACGTGCAAACCAAGGCAATAGATACCGTGCAAACACCTAAAGCAATCGGCAAATATCTGTCGCAAAAGCGCCATGTTTGAAAAAAGAAGAAGTGAGGCTGCCAGATAGTTGGTAGGTTTGACAAACAAATGAATTTCCTATGCTTTGATTAAGGATCAAATAAAGGTATTTTGATTTCAATTCTTGTAAAAATAAGCATTCATTTGTAAATTGGATCAAATTGATTACTGAACTTTAATTATTCTACTCGATCCTTAGTTTGAATCTATAATTAATGTTGGCCTTAGTCTTTCCAAACCTTTTCAACTACAAACAAACCATATCTGACAATCTTTTGGCACTGAGCCAGCAGCCACGGAGGCTGCGGCCACGTCGACAGCTGCAAATGGTGAGCTATATTTCCGTCTTTTTGCCATTTTTACTGACATATGTGTGTCCATAACGTGGGTAACCTTAATCTTCATTTGCTTATCTGCTTTTCACACCGATATACTCCCCGAATAGGCTGTAATACACCTGTAAAGGACTCACCGGCCTAACGGCACAGGATTTGCCTGCGGGCACATCACTGGGCATGACGTCAGTTTGGAATACCCCGCCCCTCCCTGGCCCCGCCCCTCCCCTCCCCTGGCGCAGCGGCCTGTTATCATTCGTGTCGTTGGCCCTACGTGGGGTGGGTGTGCGAAGGTGTGTCGTTCGGGTGGCATATGTGTGGGGAGTTTGTGTCTGAAATAAGTCTTCAAATCTTCAGGGGAGTGAAGGTGGAAAGTGAAGCTGTAGAAAATACCAGTGCACCCTGGTTCTGGACTGAATCGGAAGCAGACGTCCAGATCCAGATACAGGAACAAAGATGGACTTCTTCCCTGCCAGTCCGGGGCCGTTCCTGCCAGACATTGCCATCGACAAGAAGTCTAAAGATGATCTCAGTCTGACTCTAGACATTGAGAACTTCCCAGAAAACATTTTTGACAAGCAAGAACCAGAACAGTATATTGAATCTTCAAAGGTATGCTAATGTAACACATGCAGGAGTTTCATGATACATTTTAGTATTGTTTCTGCTGATTTTTTTTGGCATGCATGATAGTGAAGTAACTTTCAATTTTGTTTAATTGAAGTTGGATGCTCTGCATATACTTTTTGTATTGTGTGAAAATTTCACATTGTAATTTGAAAGTTATTTCTGAACAATTATGTAAATTTGTCTTTAATCTATCTTTGACTCCAATGCAAACTAGTTATTTTATTCACTTACTGTTGTTTTACATATAGTTGTGGAATGCTGTGAATGTTGCATCACTGTCCACCTCTGTTTCAGGAGGATGGTCTGTTTGACCATGCCCAGGGCAATGACTTCAGCATGTTTGACAACCTAGACTCATTCCTGCAAGAGTTTGGCAACAGCGTCAGTGAGCCCGGCCAGCTGTCACCGTCGCCGCCGCTCTCTGACAGCGGTCTCTCCAACACCAGCTCTGACCAGATGATGTCCCCTGACGACAACGGCGATGACGACCTCAGTGAGTCGACTCTGCCGGGGATGTTGGGTAACCGAAGCTGAAGGGGATCATACACCATGCATCGTTATTGTGGGATTGTGTATGCTAGCAAGCACACTTAAATGGGTAGAATGTCTGTCATTGTAGCAATCTGTCATCGCCGTGGGGCACCCTGCAGGGGTGGCTGTGAGGTTGTTACAGGGTCCTAGGATTGTTTTGGAGCTGGTGTGCAGAGTGGAAAATTCTGGCTAAAAATAATCATAAAGAGTGGAAAATTCAACACAAATCAGATGTTATCCGCTTTATCAATATCCAATTACCCGCTCAGCAGAATTAGTTATTAGGTACCTATGCCAATTCTTGCCTGTCTTTCCTTACACAGGCTGTCCCCATCATTGCATCTATAAATCATCATCAGGGTTCCAATTATCCAATACATATTAAATTAAGGAGTGGGAAATTCACAGTAAAACTCGGGGAAAAAGAGTGGAAAAATAGTATCCATAGGGTGTCGTTTTCCACCCAAATTTCCCAATGCTGGGACACTGGGTTGTTAACTTCAGAGCTGCTCGGGGCGTCCCCTCTCCGATGGTGCGTGTCTGCAGCGTCCGTCTGCCTCCTGCCGCAGGTGGCTCGGACATGTCGGAGCCGGAGCAGGAGCCGGAGCAGGAGCCGGAGCGGCGGCAGCCGGACCGCACATTCAACCCGATCGACCTGATCAAGATCGAGCCTCCGTCGCCAGACTCGACCACCGAGCGGGTGGCCACCGTCTGTACAAGTAGGTCCCCACGTCCCGATACACTGCATCCCTCACCGCCCACACTGAGGCGGCTCAGATTCCCCGCCGGCGAGAGGGGTTCGCAGAAACACGCCGAAACAGCACACCGGGGGCTCTGGTGACATCCGATTTATGGCTGGTCGTTACATAATTTGTAGAACCGCTATGTTGTGATATAAATCAACTCTCGCTGTGATGTAAGATACTTGTTCTGCACCCTCTGGGATGCATCGCTGATTTCTTTGGTCTCGTCATTTACGCAATCATTTAAAACGGCAGGTTTTGCGACTCGCTTTTGCTAACATTTCCCCAAAAATCGTAACAGTATCAAAATATTCCGAACATAAAATCAACTCATCAAAAAACTTAAAGATCACTGTGTTGTCAGTCTCAATTTGCGAAACCGAACCCGTAACTATGCATTACCGGAGTTGTGCGCTGTCCGACCCCGCGGCTGGTGCTGGACCTGGCCGCCCATTAACATAACCAGTCATTTTCGAACGCCCGGCACGCACCGGCTGCTCGCCCGGCGTGCTCCACGAATCGGAGACGACGTCGCTCGGGGCAACGGCCGCTGCTGCAGAGGTGCATATTTCGGCCGACAGACCGTCAGACGGTCAGACGGACGTTGCGCAAGTTGTTTGTCGCTGCACGCCCTGCATCCGGGCCGGCCGGCGCGGCCCACCTCCACCTCCACCTCCACCTCCGATCGCCGGGACCGCCGGGTCCTGAGGCGGACTCCGGCGCCGCGGCCTGTCGGGAGTCCTCCCCGCGGTCAGCCCCTGGGAGCGGCCGAACGGCGGCACGGTATGCCGGTACGTCGGTCGGTTTAGGTTATCGGCCGGAGACGCACCATATGTTCCGCGGCCGGCCGGCCCACGTGGTCGCGGCGGTGAAAGTCTGCAGCTCCGGCGGTCGGCCCAGCCGAGCCGCCCCCGAGGCTGGCCTCCTATCGATCCGGTTTAGGCCAGCGGCGGCGGCGACTGCGGCGGTGGTGGCGGCAGCGTGGTCGGCCCCCACCCCCCGCGGAGGTGCACCTGAGCCGCTGTCCCGCGACACTTGTCCCAGGTGTATGGCACCCGCCCCGTCACCGCCGCCGCAACAGCCGCTATTACCGCAGTGTAATGAGGCGGCGTCACCGACATGAACGCGCCGTAATTGTCTGCCGATGATGCGGCGCATGTGCGTGCGGAAGGGCGGGGCTGGCGAGGCCGGGGGAGGGAGCGTGGCAGCGTCCGACCTCGCCCTGAGACGGGCTGTCAGTTGTGAGTCGGCGCCACTGCCGCCGCGCTGCGCCGCGCATTTGATCTGGGTCAGCTCAGCTGCGGCATGATGGATCATGACCGGGAATATCAGGTCAGGCCTGCTGATCAGCCGTCAGAACATGGACTCAGTCTGACGCGGCGGCACGCAGGTCATTAACGAGCTGTGTATCGTAACACGGTTGGCATAACGAGTCTAACGACTGGGTACTGACAGGGTTGTATGCGATCTGGGACCGGCGCCCCGTGATGATTTTCTGGTCTCGATCCGGACGGCCGCCACCTTCAGCCTGCTGGCAGATTGTCTCGCGCGGCTGCTGTGTGGCACCATACTCTGTTCAGCCCATCTGTCTCCTCTTCAGCAGCCCCGTTAGACGGCTTGGTTGTGCCACCGTCCGATCGTACGGCGGTGGGCCGGTATCCGGTAGTGTTCGCCCGTCTGTCGGACGACGCTCAGCATGCCGCGCCATCCGGCAGCGTGCGCGGCGCTGTTCGCTGGAATCGCCGACGCGCCGCAGTCGGCGGTATAAGTGGAGACGGACGCGTGAACGTCGGCACGCCGGTTCCCAGCGTTTCGCTTGATGACCACCAGTGAGTGAGTCCGGCGGGTGGACGGCTCGGAGGTTCGGAGCGTCTGCGACAGGGGGTGCACGCTCCGCCACCCGGCCGTCGTCCGCCGGGAAGACGGGGTCTCCCCTCCACCCCCTGTTCCGGGGACGACCCGCCGTGACCCGGGATGACACGCCGCTCCGGCCGGCTGCCGTCTGCCGTCTGCCCGTCACGATCGTCTCCCTCCGGCGGCGGACCGGGACGCGGTGCCGGTGACGCAGTGTGACTCGACCGTCACGCCGCCGGCTCCGTCCCTCCACCGACCTGCCTCGGTTGGGCTGCCGGCCAGCGCGGCTGCGGCGGCCCCCGGCCCGCTGGCGTGGCCCGGTGACGGTACATTTCGAACGGGCTGCCGGCCTTGGCGGCGCCGACGCCATGCGCCCCTAATGGAGAGACATGGTCCAGTTTGCACGAGGAAAGTTGCAGTGTCCGTGGGCGCTATGAAAAAACCCGATTCAAATGTCGGGAAGTGAAAAGACGAGACTCCCGGGATCCTGGTTGATTGGCGGCACGTGAGTGGCGTCTGTGTTTGTGCCCAGATCTTTTCACTATCGTGGTGACCCTCTCTCCACCTCTCTGTAACTCCCTCTGTGACCCCAATCTTCCACAAAAACACGGCACTGGTCACTCCAGGGACCTGTTCACTTGCCAGGGCCCCCGGCCGGCGTCACCTTGAAAGCGGTGACCCCGGCGCCCAGCGACACCTTGGCCGTCCTCTGGGTTCAAAGCCGCGTCCTCCTGCATTGCAAATCCGGCGGAGACATGCGCCATGGCCGGGGCCGGTGACCGCGCGGCGTGATGATCCGATCTTCACCGGCCGGCGTCCGGCACGGTGCCCGTCTGCGGCGGTGTGCCGGGGCCGGGGACGGAGCGGGGTATGGTAGCGGAGCGGCCGGAGACCGATCGGGCGGCGTGCTGTACCACATGCAGCACGACTGCCCGCCACGCCCGGCCGCCGGCCGACCGGTTCTGGTCCGCTGACCCCGGCCGCGGCCGGTCTCACTGAGCCGGCCTGCCGCCCACGTGGTCCGCCGCAGACCCTCAGCTTAGCTCAGACCGGTGTCGGTCCGCCACCCCCCAGCCCCCGTCTGAGCCTCACACGGGGGCAGCCTTGGAATTTGGGCAATTTTCTGGACTTTTTGGGTCCAAAGAATTTTGCTCTCTTCATATTTGTTCAGGAAATTTGCTCTCTTTTCGCCTGATCTTACCGACATTGTAGTTAAAATATAATTCAATTTTCCTCACAAGGATTTAATATCTATTACAAATCAGGATTTTTCACTTTCCAAGTAAAATAATTAGAACAAAAATGAAAATCTTAACTTGCCTGACAATACACTTTTACTCTACACCTATGGATTTTTACTCTCCGGAACCAGGTCATGAAATGAAAAATCCAACTTTGCACGGGGGGGGGGGGGGGGCACACAGACGGATTAACAAATATGGCCGCACATATCAGCGTAGCTCTTGGAGCTCTTGGACTAATGAGCTCTTGGAAGCGTGTTGTGCGTAATGTAATGCAAGAAGTGCGAGCATCTTACAGATCATCTGAACATACTTGGAACAGGAATATGACTTCACTGACTACGCTGCACGAATTTAATAGTAACCTTGCGTAGTAACCTTGTGCGTAATAAGCTGCTTAAAACCCTGACAGGTGGCATACGCTGGAGCTGGTTATACCTGGGCCAATATGCTGGAACGTCTTACCAGACCGTTAACCCGTTAGCCGGGTACATGAGGCGGAGCTCTGGACTGGGTCTTGCCCCGAGGCGTGGGCGCGGTCCCAGGTAGCAGCCGACATATGAGAAGAGATGGGCGGGAGAAACTGGGCCGGCGCCTGCGACCAGTCTCTGTCGGGTGCTCCAGATAGCTGAACAGCCAGCCACCTTGGGTATCACGAGACATCTGTTTCATAAACTTTTTGTGGCCATCCCTTTCTCAGGCTGAGCGTATTTCGATCCGACTATTAAAATGCTACATCACTCGTCAGAAACGTGATTTCGCAACTCGGCTACCTTCTCCTTCCACGTACGCACGATGAACTCAGCCTGTCTGTACTTTCGAGCCGCAACCGGGACGCGTTGCTCACCCGCGTCCGGGGCGGCGATACTGCGTCTTCCGGCCGGCATACCTGCCGGCGTGATGACCCCGACCGGTCCTGCATGCGTGTTCCGGGAGGGGCCCCGTCAGCGCCGTCATCGCCGTCACCGCCGCCGTCGCCGCCGCCCGCAGCCAGCCGGCCGGCGGGATATTCATGGGGGCCGGCAGGTGTGTGCAGAGTCATCGTCCTGCGTCCTGCCCCGGCGGTGGCGGCAGCGGGGCGCCGCTCACCGCCCGGTCCTGCGGCGGCCTCGAGCCAGCGCACCTGTTGGCCGCTCCGGCTCGGCCGCGCGTCCCACCGCCGGCGCTGCGTCTCTCGGTGCGGCCGACTGCGGACATTCCTCCTCCGGCCAGCGCCGCCCCTCGCCGCTAACGGCCGGCCGCCGGGTCTGGCCATCGGCCGCCGCCGCCGCCGCCGCCGCCGCCGCCGCCGCCGCCGCCGCCGCCGCCGCCGCCGCCGCCGCCGCCGCCGCCGCCGCCGGTGTGTGAGCTGTTTGAATAGGAGGTGCGGCGGACGTGCGAATCATCGCAGACGCCGCTGGCGGCGACCACTGCCGGCCAGCGGCGGCCGGCGGGAGTGTGCACGGAACGCAGGCGCTCAGACTGAGCGCTGCGTGGTGTTTTTGGGAGTCGGTGCGGTTCGATGGTCGGTGCAAAATTGTTTCAAAGAAAAAATTATTATAAATCATTGTGAATCCCCCATGAGACTTGTTAGACGGAAAAGTGCAGGACTCGCAAAAAGACTGAACGTTTATTTTGCACAAAAAATAAGGCACGACCTTTGCCTTTCGATGTACCTTCGCGATATCGAAATGAGTTTGATTTAGATGGGTTGCTTCGTGAAATTGACATTTTCGTCATCCAAGATCATTGGATTATCATGGGAGCCGGTTTATGTCCACTCTGTGTTTCCAGCGAAATCCTCTCACCACGGGCAGTTTCAGGACCACTGTTGTAGAACCTCTGTGGAGCCTAGGGGCCCGGGGTGCAGCGGGTCGATCGGTGGCTGGGCTCTATCAGTGCCCGGTGGAGCCATGTGACCATGTCCCGAATAGGAGTGGCTGGCTCTGACCTTGGCTGCGCGACAGACCGGCGGTCAGGAGACTGGCACTCACTCGGCAACACGGCGTCTTTTTGCACTGTGCCAGACTGAAGCGTAAACAAACGCTGGCACGAACCAGTGAAATGTCTCCGGTCTGGCCTATGTCGCGACGTTTTCTTTCTTGCACAAAAACTGGTTATAATGTCGGGCAAAGGTTGTACGTGCCATGCATGGACTTGTGACGTTTACATCTCATTTTGGTTTGGTGTGACGTAAAATGGATCTATTCTTTGAACAAATAGTCCTGTTCTTTTGCATGATACGTGGATCCTTTTTGGAAGGTGAAGTACGGTGAGGGTAAACCCTCGCATGACGATCGATCTGATACCTTTGTTTCGGCCCTCGTGGCTTCCAACCCTTCCAGAACGTTCTGCGAAACCAGACGGGAGCGCACCGCGAGGCATTTATGTTTGTTCGCGTGCAACGTGTCTGGCACCGGACGCTATGCTAATCTGCACTGGTTTACCGCGTAAGCCGGCGAACGCTCGGCCGAACGCTCGGCCGACGTACCCACCACGACTCGAGCCGTGGTGGGTACCGCAGAGCCTGGTGCCGGCTCAAGACCAGGCAACGACCGGATTTGTCTGCCCACTGCTGGGACACAACACTGGCCTGTTGAAGAGTGGCTAAGCAGCGCATGCCAAAGGCGGCGTGCAATTGTATTATGCAGTAACAGCGATATATTTCTGTTCTTTTTAGGGCGACATTCCGCTTACTCGAGACGTGACGAATGCATAGAGAAAGCGGAGTTTTCCTGCAGGTCAGGCACGCCATGACTGAACATGGCTCCAGTCCCGTGACTCTGGTCGCCGTTTAGTCATCGGTTCGGCTACCTACCGTTGCGGAACGCCGAAACCGGTCGGCTTCCTGGCAGCGTGACCTGGCAGACAGTTTTTAAATTAAAGGGGGGCGGGCGTATAACGCCCCCTTGATGAACTTCATAATAGCTCAAAACCAATAGCGCTATGAACTAAACTTCGGCTACCTGCTTATAAATCACGTTTACGTCTTCTGTAAAAATAAAGAAATTTCGTTCAAAAATTTCGAGTTTCGAGTTATATCGAATTTAGTGACTCACTTCACACGAGTTTTACATCAAAATCAGCTAAAATGTAACACCGCACAAATGCCATATTTTGAGCAAAATACAATCCAAAAACGTCCAAATATAGCAAATGGCAAGGACATGACTATCTCGGATTTTTGAAGAATGTTTTTTTACCCCCAAAAATGCACAATTTTTTTTTTGGGAAAAATGCCCATAATTTTTTTTTCTCAAAGATATTCAAAAATCAGGAATATGTCGGAGAACCACATATGGGAAACTACCATACCAAATTTCAGAATGATATCGTCATTTTTGGCAGCACTTTGGGTGTTCATGGTCGTAATCGAAGGCTTTGGATGGAAAGTATGGCCCATAAACTTATACGTCGATTTTGACCTTTTACCTGACCGTGACCTGACATTTCACCTCACTTTCACAATTTTGAGTACGCTTTAGATTCGTCTCATTGGGAGCTTTCGATTGCCGCCTTGCGCGCCTCGTTGCGATCTTGGGGGGGGGGGGGGGGGGCGTTAAACCTGGTTCGGAAGATAACTAGGTTTAACGCCCCCCCCCCCCCCCCCCCCCACAGTCAATGCCGTTCTGCTGAGACCCCAGTCAATGCCGGGTTAAGCGATGCCTGCCTGTTCTCCCGCCTCACCTGCTCCGTATTGTGAACAACCTCAATTGTAACCTGTGTCTTCCCAGAGGCGTGGCAAGTTGCTACCGTTGTGCCCATCTTTAAATCTGGCGACGCGACCACACCCTCTAACTTTCGGCCGATTTATTTGCTGTCTCACCTGTCTAAACTCGCGGAAAAAGTGGTTTGCGATCAACTTTCTAGCTATCTGGCGCAAAACAACATTATTTATGGCCAACAGTACGCACACCGCCGCGGCCATTCCACAGAGGACAGCGTCGACAGCGTCGACCACGGTGTCCTCACCAAGCTGGAATGGTACGGAGTCGATCCCTCGTGGTTCGCCAGCTATCTGAGCGGACGGAGCCAGGTGGTGTGAGGAGGTAGTGCGACCCACCTGCCTGTCACGCACGGCGTGCCACAGGGATCTATTGCCGGACCGATTCTGGTCAGCATTCTGGTCAATGCCACGTCCTGTCCTGCCACCTGTCATGCAAGGTCATTGGCTACGCCGATGACACCTAACTGTTGGATCGAGCAAAACCGGACCACCAAAACTTGACCGCTCTCCAGACCTGCATTCAGACCACCTTGGCTACCATGGAGAGTTGGCTCAAATCAAACTCGCTCAAAATGAACCCGAAAAAGACTGACTTGATCCTTGTTGGTACCAGACCCAACATAAAAAGACCCGAAACTTTCATCTGGCCATTGGGAACTCAACCATGTCTCCTTCCCGCTCGGTCCGGCTGCTCGGCGTCATCATCGACCCCATACTGTCCTGGGAGGATCATATCAGTCAGGTCGTCAAAAAGTGAAACGCTATCTTGATCTCTATCGCTTTCGGCATCACTTCTCTCAGGACATTCTAAAGCTTCTCATCCAAACACATGTTCTTCCCTTATATTATTTACTGTCTTTTGGCATGAGGAGGCGCTACTAAACACAACTGTCTCGGATTCAAAAAGTTGTGAACTTCCGCCGCCCGAGTCGGTGACAGATACGAGGCAGGGTGAAAGGATCGGTCCGGTACTCTGGGATCAGGGATGGCACAGGGTGGAGCAGCCGTTTGAGGAGCGAGGCATGAAGGTTTTTAAAGGGATATTGCCACCTCGCAGGCCAATAGAGTTTTTGGTGTGTATCGGTGGATTAAGCGTGTCCGATTTCACCCGCAAAATTTGGTTTCCGAAACTCCCCCCATTAGATCAAAAAATACATTTGCACCACTCATGATTGGCACACATTCGTAAAATTAGAGTCGCCTCATCACTATTTATAAATACTTCTTTGCGGACTATGATTTACTTTTGAATTTTGCAAACTCCACATCACCATTCCGTCAGTGCACTTAAAATTAAAATGCGTATACAGTTAATTATATTTTCAACAACCATAGCCTCTTTCATAATAAAACATGAATACACAGCAAGAATGGCTAAGGCTCGACTTGGGGGCCGTAGGAGATTTGTGACCAATACCTTATAACACAGATAGACTTTTCAAGGTCAAGTTTCGGCGAATTCGGACGCTTCGGCTTTGAGCGGACGCCAATTTCACAGCCAAATTGGATGAGAGCGGCCTTATGAATACTGACCACAGCTGGGACCAACGTTTTGAAGTCAGAAATAATACAAAATTGCCGATACCCTGCTTTAGGTGCTGCAGGAGCAAGTTTGAGCTTGAGCATACACCATTTTTGATCCCCACCATTCATTTAAGTTGCTTTTTAGAAATCCTCCGGAGGTGGCAATATCCCCTTTAACCCGGCATTGGCTGGGGTCTCAGCCGAACGTCATTGGCGGGGGGGGGGGGGCTGGTTATCTTCCGAACCAATAACCGCAGCGAGACGCGCAAGGCGGCAATCGAAAGCTCTCAATGATATGCATCAAAGGCATACACGACATTTTCAAAATAAGGTCACATGTCAGGTCACGGTCAGGTCAAAGGTAAAAATTGAGATATTTGTTTTTTGCCATACTTTCCATCCAAGGCCTTAGATTGCGACTATTATTACACAAAGTGCTCTCAAAGCTACATATCCCGCATAAGCAAAAGTGAAATTGTAAGCAAAGATCAAGGCCAGGTCACAAGGTAAAAGGTCTACGAAAGCCATGCGACACATGTATGGGTTATTTTACACGTATAATTCGATAGTAGCGGTCATTTTCACAACCTGACACCATATAAGGTCAAGGTCAAGTCACATAGGTCAAAATTTGAAATTGATAAATCTAAATAGAAAAGGGATGTGTATTGACCAGTTTTGTCTCAGAAATGCAGTGGTGGCATTTATTCGTTTGTATCTGGTCACTAAAAGCCAAAAACGCAATTTCGAAATATGACGCCATGAGTTACTCATACTTAGGGAGCGATAGGTCGGTCAAAAATAAAGATATTGCTCTTTTTTTTTGGGGGGGGGGGGGTATTGTCCACAATGTGGATGGCAAGGGCTACAGCAGCAAATAGCAAGGGATACAAAATGGCTATCTCGGATTCTTGAACATTTTGGTTTGTGAGTCCCCAAAATTCAAAAAAGCGTCTTTAAAAAAAAAATGTCCTCAAAATCAACATTTTCAAATATTTTTGTCGTAAAAACCGGAAGATATGTTGAAGATTCACGTGTGGACTCCACATGTGAATCTTCAACATATCTTCCGGTTTTTTAAAGAAAAAGTATTTGAAAATGTTGATTTTTAGGATTTTTTTAAAGACGCTTATTTGAATTTTTGGGGCTCAAAAACCAAAATGTTCAAAAATCCGAGATAGCCATTTTGTAGCCCTTGCCATTTGCTATCGTTTGGTGTTTTTCGATTGCATTTTGCTTAAAATATGGCATTTGTAAGGCCTGATAAATTTTAACTGATTTTTGTGTCAAACACATGTGTAGTGACGCCACTAAATTCGCTATATTTCGAGAGAAAAAATCGACAACATTTCTTCATTTTTACACAGAAGATGTATAATTGATGTAGGAGAAGGTACCTGAAGTTTCACGTATATATCGCTATTCGTTTTGATCTATTGCGAAGTTCGTCACGGAGGGGGGGGGGGGGGGCGAAAACGCCCCCCCCCCCCCCCTCCAGCTA